>PVJL010005570.1:0-77500 GCA_004026885.1 Lyroderma lyra
GGCCTCCTTTGCTCTCCGGGGTTCGGGGTGATTGGTTAATGACCAGCACTTGGTGCTGCCACAGTCTTCCTCATTTTCCCCACCCACTCACCCCTCACTCCGCTAAGACGCCAGTCCGTGCCTTCCTGTCCCTTGCACATCTCTAACACGCCGCCTCCCCTCGTCCTGGCCTGAGGCTCATTACTCTGCTTCTTAATTCCCTGAGGGAAGAGAGGCACCCCAGGAGGGACTTTGTGAGCCCCCATCACCACCTCTAGCTACCTGCATTCACACCCACCTACGCTGCCTTCCCTCCAGTTACCACAGATACAGGGCGGTGCTGCTTTCTGAGGCACGATTTAAAATGTAAGGCAAATTCCATCAGTCCTCTGCTCGACATGCTTGCGCAACTTGGCATCTCACTCAAGATTTGGGGGTGGGGAGAAGCCAGCGCTTGTCACCATAGTCTGCTTGTCCTTCAAGCTACGCATTTCTTCTGCAGATGCGTTTGCCCCTTGGTCCCTCTGTCTGCAGGCCCCCAGTACTCCCTGTTTCTGGAACTGCACACGCACTCGCTTGCCTCAGGGCCTTTGCACTGGCTTCCTTGCTTGAAACGCCCTTCCCCGTGATGTCCTAACGCTTCCCTCTCTCGCTTGCTCCAGGTCTCACCACGTGTTAACTTACCAAATAAGCCTTTCCTGACCACCCTGCATGTGGCATCAAATTGGTACCCCTTAACTACCACTCCCACCTTTACTTCCCCCGTGGCACGCGGCCTTTTGTCATCGTCATCGTCGTCGCCATCTCCTCCCCACACTTAGACGTAACCTCTTTGAAAACCAGACTTTTGTTTCTTTTGTTCAATTCTATGGACGGGGGTCCCTCTATGGTGTCTGGCCTCTGTAGGGCTCAAGTAATGTCTTTTGAATGAATAAATGAATCTGCTTTACAACATTCGCGTTCATGTAAGATTTTGTTCCAAGTAAGGGTGCTGCTCCTTAAAAACAGGTGAAGTCCCCAAACTACTGCCCTAGCTTCCAGGAGCTAGTACTTGGACAATTGAGTCCGTTACTTTGAACCATTTTGAAACAATAGCTCTATTTAAGGTAACTTGGACTCTCAACGTGACAGGATTAAATCCAAACTAGAGGCCCCAGTTTTCAGGCATAGCAATGGTTTCTATGCCGTCCCCCGTTTCTGTGCTCCAGTGATCTTCTGCAGCTCACTCCACAGGTGCCTGCAGAGAGGCAGAGTGACACAGTGACCAGGGCGTCCCCAAGCAGCACCACCAACGTGACGAGATTACTGGGCAGTCCGAGGGTTTCTCCCAGCAGGGCTGGGCCCATGAAATAAGCACCCTGAAATGAATGATTCTGGGGTGGGTGCCTATTCCTGAAGTGTTTTCAGCATTCCCTCTCTCTCTCTCTCTCTCTCTCTCTCCCTCCCTCTCTCTCTCTCTCTCTCTCTCTCTCGCCCTCTCGCCCTCCCCCCACCCCTCTCTTTTGAAGCCAGACTGACTGTCCTTCGTTGATTTTTCTTGCCAAGCAAAGAGAAAGCCGTCTCGAGATGATAATGCTGGAGAAGTGCATTAGCTGCTCGTGGAGCTTTGTTGTATTTCTTCAACTATTCCTTGAACACCGACTTTATAACTCATTGATTCCTCGCTACTGGAAGGCGCACTGCACAAAAAGAGACACGTAACAGGCTTGGGCCATTCGTTCACCAGCTCCTATCGCAGTTCCTGCCACTGCTGGATAAGCAAATGGACACACAGAACCTACATATTTATTCTGCCAAGATTTGCTTAGGGCCTTCCATGTGTCCTGCAGTGACAGGTACAGAAAAGACAGCATCAGAGCATGCGAGCTGCAGAGGCCAGTAATACAGGCGTGCTGGCGAGCCTTATGCTTGGGGGCGCTCAGTCTAATGGGGAGGGCAGACAGACATGCAGACAACGCTCTGTAAAACAAAGCAGAACAAAATAATAGCAAATAAAGGTATAAGGCATGCCGCAGCACAAGAAAAGAATCAATGAAGTCTGACTTGGGAGGGATCGTCACAGAACGTGTCTCAAAGTGCAGAGGAAGCTGAGCCTTCAAGTTCAAGAAGAAATTCTTCAGTCAGTGCTGCCGGCACAGAGAACAGTTCTAAAGACTGGGATGACCCTTTCTCTGCACATCGTCCTCCAAAAAATGGGCTGAACGTCAGGGACACTCTGTGCAATGAAGGACCATTATTCAAAAATGCCTAATCCATTGTGGATACCTTTGAGAAGCACATTAAAAATGCCCAAGCGTCACCTGGCTAGAGAAGTTTCTGCATGCTCTTTCTGGCTCTCTGTACTTACCTTACTGCAGACCAGCATTAAGCATTTCAAGAGGCACTGACCTAGGAGCAAGTGGAGGGTATCCAAGAGAAAGTCAGCAGCATTCCTGTGCGACCTGGAAGGAAGTAAACACTTGTCACATTGCAGAGGCCAGCACAGGGGTGGGCTGGGCTCAGCCACGGAGGGCCCAAGGTGAGGAGCAACCCAGTACCCTCCCTCCTTTAGATCTGATCTGCAGTGCCTGTGAGTTCTATGGAGAACACGGGACTGTCATAGAATTAGGAACAACGTGAGACCGTTACCACTTACTAATGCGGCCCTTTTTGTTTGTTTGTTTGTTTTTTAGGAAACTAGCTGAAGTGTTGAGCTTTGATCCCTGCCTGAATTATAGAGCTGCTGCTCACAGGAGTGCTGCAAAGGAGGGAGAGTCACAGGACGTGTCTCAAAGTGCAAGGTGCCTAGGTTAAGGAGCTGGGGACCTCACAGAAGGGGTTTTACTACGTAAGTATTACGCACAGTACGCACAGCAGAGTGGCGATTTCCGATTTGCTTACTCTCTTTCATGAAAGACATTTTCCAATCATTCCAATTTAAATCTACCTTTAAATTCGATGAAACCGACCTGCCGTGAGTGTGAGTGCAGAAGTGAAGCCACGCGCCGGCTGCCCGGGCCTTGCAAACCCACGGCTATCCGATTTCCTGGGACTGTGAAGAGGGGGCCATTCCATTAGCAGCAGTTTCAAGGGAAAGAACTTTCCTTCAGAACTCTGCAGAGGAAATAGGAGTGGGACAAGGGGGTTAGTCTGTGAACTCTTCTATTTAACATTGAACTAGAGGTCGTCATCAACGCCTTAACAAAAACAAGTAAGAAACAAAAGATATAAGAACTGGGAGAAAAAAGATAAAACTTATTTTTGTAGGTAACACGATTTCTTTGTATGTTCACATGCAAGATACTCTACGGATTCGGTATCGGAATTATTCGGAGGACTTAGCAAATTTGAAAGACATGAAATCGGTGTAAAAATCCATTTTATTCACATGGGCCCATGGAGACCACGTAGCTCCCGGGTCAAGAGCGAGTCTCTGAGGTTTTAGCAAACCCAGCTGCAAATTCCCGTCCTGTCACTCGGTGACTTCCGGCAAGGCCCTTGATTTCTGTGGGTCCCAGCGACCTCCTCTAACATAACAACACACCTACCTCACAGCAGTGGTTCTCCGAGTGTGGTCTCCAACCAGCAGCATCTGCAGCACCTGAGACCCTGTTAGACATGCGGGTTCTCAGGCCCCACCCCAGACCCACTAAGTCAGAAAGTGGGGCCCAGCCACGAGTCCTCCCAATGATTCGGAGACAGAGAAGCACTGCCTGGAAGGGCGGTTCGGAGCCTCTGATGAGATTATGTCCATCACGTGCTAAGCCTGCCACCCAATTCAGACTCGGAGTGTCACTAACACTTCAGTGTGACCCAGTTTAAAGTATTTTCTAGGAAGTATTCATACCTACAAAGCCGTGTGATTCGGTAAACTTGTATTTTTTTTTCCTTATCAAAAGAAGGAAATAACAACAGCAACAAAGAACAGATGGCAGGACCGGGGCTCAAAGAGGTGAACATTTTTCCGAGGTTACCTGAAGAGAAATCCCAAAATAGAACGCAGACTACTGACTCTGCACTCGGTTCATCTTCCAGCCCCCACACTCCTGTTTAGCATTAGGTACCAGCACCCTCACGGGAACAGACTTCATCAAGAGCTTATCCAGGCCCCCACGCAGGCTCGGGCTGGGCACGGGGCCCGGGGAGCTGGCTCTGTGCTGAAAATTGGATTGAGAGGCCTGGAGTCTCCCGCCTGGGGAGCCGACTAATTCTTCTTATGTCTGCCCTACTTGCTGATGAAGACCCTGATCTGCAAAGGAAGCATTCATGTTTCATTCCTGCTGAAAATGAAAGAATCACTGTGACCAAAACTCACTCAAAGGCCGATTTCAATAGATCTAAATAGGTCACTCGCTATCATTTGTTTACTGACTTAGCCAGCTAGTATTTTAAAGGTAACAAAAAACACTTGTAGGTAAAGCCAGCCCGATCTGTTGTTAGTCTGAATTGACACAATGTCCTGGTGTCACATCATGGTGTCAGGAGGACCCTGTGGTCACAGTGCATGTGCAATGATGCTAGAGTACAGATTCTTATGATCATTGTATGCTTAAGATATTTTTACTCCCTATTAGGGATCAGGCAGCACCCTAGATGGACTTGGGGTCTCATGTGAAAGGTGGAATTATTCACTGAGACGGTGATTACGTCTGACACTAGCTAAGGGAAAGGGCGGGAGGGCTAGAACATGCCCTTGGCCTTAAGGACACTGAGGCATTGGAGAGGGCTGTGGCTGCTGACGTGAGGTCTGAGAGTAAGGCCAGCCATTCTGTGCAAGAGCTTGGAAAATGGGCCAGACAGATGGCGGGATATGCAAGCTCGCGGGCGCATCTGCCAGCCAGCCACTGTCAGGTTAAAGACCCCTCTCGTGTAATTCCTATTGCTTTATGCACCTTGTCATTGGGTCTCCCTGATGTTTTCCCTTCAGATCACGGCCATCTTTTCAGTGCACCTTAGGAGAGCTGGTGGGGGAGCCAGGAGGAACCCTTGTCCCTACCCTGGTGCCTCAGTATTCTAGAGGCCACCTGAAGGGGCCACAGGAGTCATAGCAGTGCTCAGCAGTAAGGAGCCTCAGGATGAGGGGGCCTTCACTGTTCTGGGTGGTGTTTCACAGAAAAGCGGGCTCCTACGGCAGCAGCAAAACCTTTCATCTGGTGAGTGCAATGAATCCCACCCAGTGTATGGATTTCAGCTCTTTATTTTTTAAAAGCATAATTTAATTTTAGAAATATAGTCCAGACATTTCTCTACACACTGTCCCAAGGTGACAGATGAGAGGAGAACCTCCACCCTCCCCGTAATAGACCACGGAAGCCCCTGCCCACCTAGGAAGCCTTCAGTCCCTCTCCCTGAAGTGGGATTCCAGCTGCTGTGCCTCTGTTTCCGTGTCCTATTCACAGTCTCTGCCTCGGGCAGCGCCATAGACTTCCCACCTGTGCATGTGGCCATCCCAGCATGTCTGTGCCTGCCAGGTCTTCCCAGTGCTGTCCCTGCTGTCACCAGTAGGAAGCCTCGCCAAAGATCAAGTCCATGTAATTTTCTCTAGCTATGAGTTCCTGAGCAATAAGGGTCAAAGGTGCATTGTTCCCAACTCCATCTGTGTTCTGACAGAGTGGAGAGTCTCTGAGTCAACAGTCTAGTCAAGGCCACTCGTGCAATGTTACACAAGTCATTTACATGCTCTGAGCTCCAATTTCCACACTAGAAAATAGGAGAATTAGTAACAAATGTCCTACCTACAGAAGATCAATGAAAGATATGTGAAAATGATGTGGGCCAGATAGAGCAGCCATCCCCCCACTTCACTAAAGACCCCTTTTCCTTGTTCTTTAGCTCTTAGTTTCACCTTTTCTTAATTGCTTTCCTTATCAATTTTCTCTGGCTCCTCACCCCGAGCAACAGACTTTCTATCCTGAAACCACCTAGTGACAAGGGCTTTAAAACCTATTTCTCTGATCAATGCCTTTAAAGTACTAACTGAATTATTTTCTCCTAATCTAGAAACCATCAGGATACTAGCAGTGCCCCAACAGGGCTTCCAGTCCATCTCAACCAAAGGAGACAACATGGCTGATCTTGAGACCCCTTCCTCTTTAGATGAGATAGGGTGAGAACTCCATGGATCCCCAATAGGTAGGGACAACGACCATTTTCAGCAGGAAGCAGGTACAGAAGATGAGACCTTCAGTCCCTCAGCTGGGGATCACACCTCTCAAGAGGATGTGAGGAAGGCAGATAGAATAGGGAAATCTCGACCTCCCCATGAGACTGCCTGCTGGAACTGTTATGCCTAGATACCACCCTTTCACAAGTAATCCCTGCCCCAGGCTAGGAGGAAGTTCCAGACAAGACAAGGGAATCAGAGGGCCCAAGAAGCCCACCAGCTTGGGCCAGCTCCTAACGCCAGTGCAGTGAGAGTTACCTGAACCTCATTATACCATCATTGTAATATCATACATATGCCCAGAAGTTCATTAATATCATTATAACAGACTGAACTCTGGGAAAGGGCATGCGCAGTCAGAAGGCAGACCCCTTGTCAATCAAACTTGTCAATCAGGAGACCCCTCGCCCAGGGGTGTCTCCTCTAAAAATCTGGAAGAGAACAAAAACACCTAGACCCTCATTGACGGGGGCTCCTGAGCCACTTTCTTTGCTCGAGCCCGCCCCTACCTCTCTGGAGTGTACTTTGCCCTCAATAAACTATCTCTTTGTTTCACCACTTTCTTTTGCGTGTGTCTCGTTCAATTCTTTGCTCGAGATACCAAGAACCTGGACGTGTGGACAAGGACACCCCATTTTCCGGTAATAAAAAATGCTTAACTGTGGGGCACAAAGAGCATCTTTGTGGGTAAAAGAATATCTTTTTCCTTGTACATGGGGAGATAACCTTGATTCTGTGACGAATATTACCTTCAACAGCTTAGCCCCAGATTGCAATTTAGTTGCTGGCATTTTCATTTTGAGATATAACATTAATTATCCTCTGGTTCAAACAGGTCCTATTGAGAAAGTCCTGGCTCAGCCACTGCCTAGGGACTCTCAGCAGTAGGTGTGGGCCAGAATTTGCATCCAAATGTAGCCGGTGCTCCCTGCCACATCTACATTTGCAAAGTGTGGGCTAAGTACCATCTGCACCGAAGTCACCTTGGAAGCAAGTAGACAACACCGATTCAAAAACGAATGGGAAGCAAGGTCTTAGGAGATATTTACACACCCTGTTAATTATTCACAATTACCAAAAAGCAGAAGTGACCCAAGTTTCCACCAGTGGATGAATGGACAAACAAAATGTGATCTATCCATACAATGGAATATTATTCAGCTTTACAAAGGAAGGAAGTTCTGTAATATGCTACAGCATGGGTGAAACTGGAGGACATTAAGTGAAGTGAAGACAGTCACAAAAAGACAGATACTTACGGTAACACTTACATAAGGTATCTGGAGTAGTCAAAATCATAGAGACAAAGGAGAGTGGTGGCTGCCAGGGGCTGGGGGAGTGAGGTGGGGGTCTGAGTTAGTTATGAAAGAAGAAAAGATTTCTGGACATGGATGGTGATCATCATGGTTGCACAATAATGTGAATGTACCTAATGCCACTCAACCATACACTGAAAATGGTTAAGATGGCAAATTGTATGTGCATTTATGACAATTTTTTTAAATAATAATAATTTTAAAAAGCAAAACTAAATGCAGATTCCTGAAGCCACTCTGCAGTCTCACCAGTAGATTTTCTAGTGGTGGACACAGGAACTTTAAACAAGTTCTGCGTGTGATTCCGATGTGCACTTAAATGCGAGGGCTGCCCCTCTTCACACACAGCACCTGGAAAACCAGGACACCCGTGCCAGCCCATGGGCTGGGCCACTCACCAGAAACTTCCACCAAAACATGTAGGGACCATCACTAAGCACAATCACACAGTCAACACGATTGTTTTGCTTGGACCAGACACACTGCTAGGTGCCTTCCGGCCCTGACACTCTGATAGCTCCAGCATTTTCTGGGCACACACGCTGGTTCTCTCCTCATTCTGGAACGGGATCACTGCCTGGGGGGGACGAGGGCCCGCCTGGCTCTTTGTATTAATTAAAAACCCCTTTGCCAAACAAGCACTCGGGAAGGGGGGGAGCATGTGACTTCTCCAAGATGGGGTCCTGCAGTAACCTCCTTCAAGACGCCACTCACACACCACGTCTTGGCTTCTCTCCACCCAGCACAGCCACCCAATCAGCCAGCCCCACCTTCTCTGACACCCCCAGAACTCTGGCTGCAGGGTGGAGAATGGATTGGGGAGCGTAGGAAAGAAGAGATGTGAGGTCCCCAGGACAGACACTGCACGGAGTCCCAGATGAGCCTGCGGTGCTTTGGATGAGGGTGTGACAAGTGGGAGGAAGGAGAAGTGGCACCTATCTGCTCCAGGGCTCAGAAGTCCAGAAATTCACCAAAAGAAGCAGGTTCACGGTGGGGGCAGAGGCAGATTGGCAGGGGATAAGCCCAAGGAGATGGGGCCACGATGGAGGTATCGTTCCAGAAGGTGTCTGTGGGTACGAAGAGAGACTGGCAAAGGAGACTCACAGGACAGGTTGCTTTTAGGGACTATTGTTCTGTGTGTGTGAAATGCTGACAGGAAGACTCAAAGAAGCAAGGACAGAATATACAGGACGGAAAAGAGGACAGTCCTCTCAGCGCGAGTTGGCCAGGTAGGGGCAGCAAACGGCAGCGGATGTCGGAGAGTCGGAAGGACACCCCGACTGTGTACCAGCAATAAGGGGAAACGGTAGGACAAATGCGGGTGGGCTTTCACGTTGGATGGGAAGAAGTTGCAGGGTTGCCCCTTCCCGCGGTCCAGTTTCCTCTCTGAAGTAAAAGAAACGTGTTTAGGCGAGAAGACAAAAAGGGAAGTGGAAGTTTGAGCAAGTCGCACGTTATGGTCCAGATGAGCCAACGAAGGGCATGTAGGAATGAAGACGTGTTTGGAAAAGAGAGGAGTGACAGAGGTGAGAGGGGGCTGAGGAATGCGGGACAGGACGGAGGAACAGAACCTCGTAGACTTTCTCTGATGTGTTTCGTGTTGCGGATGAAACACTGACAGTGTTCACCAGGGGGCAGTCGGTCATGAAATGTTGACAAACAGTTCACGCTGTCACAAAGCAGCGTTTTGTCAGCATATCACAACATTTTAGTAATGGAAGGGCCTTGGAGATGGCCTGGCCTGGTATCGTGATTATAGGAAAATGTATGCCCAGACTGGGGGAGTCTCACCGTTACTGATGGCGGAACCAGAATTAATACCACAGCTGCCAAACTCGGGATACGATGGACGCCGGCCCCACGGCCAGGTCCCACGAAGGTGAGGACTCATTTCAGGCCAACAGGCGACTGGCTAAAGTGAGGGGTTGGCAGTCAGAGAGAAGCGGCCTTCTCCTCTAAAAAAGACTCAGGTGCCGGCCCTTCCAGATGGGCTTATTCAGGCAGGAATTCACTGAGCCACTTCTACCTCTGTCTGCAGAGGTCCTGCCCCACTGCTGGGTTCAGCAAGTTCCTGTAGCGATTTAGCAGAACGGAGTAAATCCACGGGGTTCCAGAGCTCCCCTAATTTAATGGGCTGCAGTCTGAGAGCACAAGTTGTTATTCTTTCACCTTTTCGCTAGCTGCCCTGAGCCGAGTTAGCCTTCTTTGTGCTAACGCACTCCCATCTCCAGCCACTTACTATACTACCCTGTCTGGGTTCCCAGCACACCTCAGAGCTGGACTTGCTTTTGTGACTTTGGAGGGAAAAGTCCCCAAGTCACCATGCTTTGGTATTTCCACCTCATCACATCTTCTATTCCTCGATCCTCAAGGCCCCAGTCGCATGTCACAGCTGGAGAATTAAAGGTCACACGCAGCACACCAACACTGTTTCGCAATACCCCTGAGGGTGTTTAAATAAACAAGGGATTCAAATTAGGGCCTACAATAGGTGTCATTGTTTCACATAACGATCTGAAGGCACTTCGGCACAAAATCAAATTGTGTTCATAAGCTGTTGGGGATTTATCATCTCCCTTTCATTCTGCGTAATTGCAGTAACCCAGACTCCCATCAGTCACCATGGGAGACAAGGTCTCAGCAGTCACAATGTCTGACTGAATTCAGGACCAAGGTCCCAGCACTGCCTCAGGGAAGAACTCAGACAAAGGACAAAGCCGGGACAATTGTCAGGAGAGTATGGTGGGGATTCCATCTCTCCAGGAGGATGGAACATTCTGCTTGCTTCTATGTCACCATAATGACAGCCACAATTATTGTTCTTGGGAATAGAAGGTCTAGAATATGGGACCCCAAAAAAGCACAGTAAAAAGCTAATACGTTATTAACATGCCTTCGGGGGCAGTTCCTTTGGCAACCATACATGCATTACCCAGACCCATTTGAAGATAGGAATCAATTTGATAAATTTGAAATGGCTTTGCACATTGAAAAAGCCAAGGACGAAAGCAAATGGAAACCTGGTTCACACGTAGTCTAAGGAAAGCATCATGAAGGACAGAAGACAGAGTTCTGGGAATGCTCAACCCTACCCCCATCAGTGAGCTTGGGGCAGCTTGGGGGTTCCACAACCATTAAGTGTAAGTGTAGTGTGAAAAGCAGAGGTAGTCTTAAAAGACCTGTGTTCAAACCTAGATTCTGTAATTCATTAGTCGGGCACCATGAGCAGGTTACTTAACATTTCTAAAACCACAGTCTGTAATTTATGGAAGATGTCCATGGCCATTAAGGTATGATATTGGAATCTCCAAACACTTCCCCGAAATGCTCTTCATCCATCATATGTATACTTCTGGTGCATACAGGCTTATTTCATTATCTGCTCAGTCACCTGACCCCACAGTACCCATGTGATCGGCACAGTGCCTGAGAGCATGTGGGGGATGATGAGTGGGTCTACCCAAAGCTACCTGTGTGTCCAGCCCCTGCACCCAGCCATAGTACCTGAAGGAAGCATAAGACTCCATCTCCAGTCTCTGGGAGTTTTGAGTCACCTTCAAGAGGTGACATGTACACACCCACAGGAAGTTAAATGCCACTCAGGGCCATTGCACTGCATGACTTGTGAATGGCAAGAGATCAGAGGAAGAGGTGGTGGAAGAAGACCCCTGGAAGAGAGAAGGCCTAGACTTGGAATATGAGTAAAACTCAGGTTATTCCCTGGTTACTTAGACTGGGAGACAAAATAAAAAACAGAGACATGTATTTAATACTTCCCTAGAGCCCAGCAGAGGGGACGAGTCCAGTTTTCCCAAGTGGGCTCCATGTCTACTGCATTCCTGAAATCAGTCCAAGTGTCCTCCATCACCAGAGGGACAATGACACCTGAGCTACTGACTGGATCTGTTCTTAAGAAAGAGCCCTGGTAGTGGGCCCAGGAATGCCAACCACCAGAAATCATAACCAAGGAGCTTGGTTGAAATTAAGTTGGTACCCCTCCATGCACTAAGGTGTGCATCCTGGGGTCACTCTGAATAGCAAACCTAGAGCTTCATGGGCCAAGAAGTTAGTTCAAGTGAATACAGAAAGCAGTTCTCACACAATGTGTCCAGCAAGAAGTAGTGTGATGGATAAAAAGATTAAGACATGGTCTGTGCTCTTAACCCATTTGCTGCGAGGTTCGGATCTATCTGAATGAATATTTCCATCTGCTGACTGTGCCGTTCTAGTTTACCCCTTGAGCTCCAAACAACTCTTTCCTCTATTATATGTATATTTTTCTACATTTTTGTGTTTGGATAATAATAGGAAGGTTTATACTTTAATGTAATCATTTATTTTAATAAAATGTACCACTTTAACTGTATTTACTTAAAATATAAATACTGCAATTATTGTAAAATTGTTATTCAGTGTAAACCTGTTTCAAGGACTTTTCTCCATTTACAAGATTTATTAATATGTTTTCCTGCGGCTTACACTATCAACAACAAACATGTTTTGTATGCTATATTGTGTAACATTTTCTAATACATTTTTATGTCATCAATGCCAATAGATTTTAATTTATCTATACTTAAATCTAATTGATGCCACTTAGTATGTTCTGAGTATTTGTTGCTAAAATTCAATATAATGGTAAATTTATTACCATATAACAAAAATTTTAAATAAAAATAATGTCATTCATATACAAAGCAGCTCAAAATGTTATTACTAAATGCATAAAATGTTCAAAATATGAACTTTGTATTTTTTGTGGCTTTTGACACATTAAAAAAAAAACTTGAAGTCAATTAGCGCAGTAAATGGGTTAAGTCCTAGACCAACAGCACGAGGACAACTAGTGTGTAAGACATATTTTGTGTGTAACGCACTCCTGTGTATGATGTGCACCCACGTTTTTGTGTTTTGGGCCCAAACTTTCAAGGAAAAAATCTTTTGTTTTAATTTTTTAATTCAAACTTTTATTTGTTTATACCTACGTACTGGTTTTCTGTATCATAAAGGAATTTTAGCATTTATTTTTTAACATACTATGATACAAGACATTTAATGTAACAAATAATTACGACACACAAGAACACACACAGACCCAGGAAATGTTAGGTACCGGTGACAAATTTACGGTATTTACGCATCACAGAAGGCCCAGAACTCCACGTCACCGTCACTGTAGAGTGTGGTCTCCTTCCATTTCCACGTGACCGCTGTCTTCTGAAGAGCCAGCTTCCTCACCCCGGTAAAGGTCATCGTCCTCAGTGCCACCCATGGCATTGCTGACGCCGCATTTTTTAAACGACTCACAACCACTCCGTTCCATGACCTTAGGATCCAGCATGGAGGGCGATGGATGCTCTCTGGATTCCGCCTGCAGGTGTAAGTCATCGCCAGCTGACCACGCCCACAATGTCCACTCTGTCCTCATCAGGGCCTTAAAGGGCTGGTCTGCTGACGCGTCAAGAGGTTGCAAGACAATTATTGTATTTCAGGGTATTATTTTGCATATGGATATTGTATTCAAAAAATTGATTTCTAGAGCTATACTTTTAACCCATAGGCATAAATAAAAGAATTAAAAACATTTAATATAGACACATAATTAGGAATATCCACACATAATGTGCATTCTTATTTTTCCCCTCACAAATTTGGGCAAAAAAGTGCACATTATACACGGCAAAATATGGTATAACTACTCTACAAGACCAAATAAGCTGAGTGACAGAAGAAAAGCAAGCTATTGAAGTTTAAGGAAGAACACAATTAGATCATATAGGAGAGATTGAGAGAGGTTTCTTACCAAAGTGGATATGGCATTCCTGGTCCTGTTGTTCATCTATAAATTGAAGAAAATATTCATACCTATGTTATAGCATCATTATAAGAATTGAATTAAGTTATCCCCTGGTGAAAACTAGGGATAACTCCTGGTACATAGTAACTACATATTAACAGTTAGCTAATTTTTATTATTAGCTGAGAATGACTTTGGAGAATGGTAGAATATTATACATAAAAAATGAGGGGTAGACAAGTGTAGTCTATTACCAAAGCAAAATAATAGTTGTCCTCATCCAACTACTTACCTTGTAACCAGGGAGAAAAGACTCCGATAGGAAAGTCAAGGGCATGCCGGGCAAGCTGTAAGCCCAGGAAGCCTCCCTGCTGGGAGTGAAACTGAAGCTTCACATGCAATAGAACAGCGGTAGAGGGGGCCCAGAGGCACTTTAGAGAGGGCCTTGAATGCCAGTCTGGAGAGTTTGCACAAATTCTTGGCCCCTGCCCATGCTTCCATTACAGATAATAACCCAGTCATCCATATTGTCCTATCCGGCAAGCCCTGCAGATGGACCCGGTTCTGTGTGTGGCCTCCCCACTCAGCTATTAGAAGGAACAGTCTGTAGAGCATCGAAATTGCAAGTTTGCATCAGAGCTAAGCCAAGTTATTGATCAGTGCTTTCTCCTGTGCCTTGTGTCTCCTTGGCTGGACAAACGTTATAGCTGCATTCGTCTGAGAATCCTTGCCTCCGCCTCACTCAGCAGGATGAGAATTGGGGCAGGCTGAAATCCAAGTGCCAGGAACATGGCTGAAAATAGACACTTTGGCCATCGGTGCAGAGATGCACGGTACTCAGGAGCAAGGGCAAAGCTCTTTGTCAGGCAAACCTTCGTTTGCTGGAGGAAAATAATAAACAGGAGACCAAGCAGAATCATGGAGCAGTCAATAAGCAGTGGGTGATAGGGGCCAAGAGGGTGGGGACAGTGTCAGTCAGTGCTCTCCGTGGAAGACCTGGTGCAGGCGGTGTCCAGGAATTCGGGAAGATCTGCAGGAGTCAAGGACAGCTTCACAGAGATGGAAAACTAATAGGTGGAGAAAGACCAGTCAGAGAAAAAATCTTAACAACCTAGTCCCTTCATGGATGTATCCATGAACATTTATTGAGCACCTGCTGTGGGCCAGGAACTGTGCTGGGCATTAAAACAATGAGCATGGTAAAGTTCTTGTCTTCATGGCAGGGCGTGGGGTGTGGAGAGCAGAAAATAAATAAAAAGGAAAATAAATACTGCCATAAGATACTGCCACTGAGTAAGTACTATGAAGGAAAATGTAAGTAGGTTAAGGAAATGGGGGCGTGCTATTAACTGCGTGGTCAGGGTGGGTATATTAGTTTGTATGGGCCTCCATAACAAAATTCCACTGACTGAGTGGCTTCACCAGCAGAAATGCATTTTCTCACAGTTTTAGAGGCTAGAAGCCCCAGATCAAGATGCTTCAGGGTTGGTGTCTAGCCACTATCCTGCACACCTGAAATTACTATAAAATAGTATTGAATGTCAACTGTAATAGACCATTTTAAAAGGCGAGGAAGATGATGGGGAAGAAGAGGTTCAAATTTTCAGGTATAAAACAAGTAAGTTATGAGGATGGAGCATACGGCGTGAGGAAGGTAAGTCAATGAACTGGGATAGTGGGGTACACAGTCAGGTGGCTGCTGGACTTCCATGGTGATCACTGAATAAATGTTGAATAACTATGGGGTACGCCTGAAACTAATATAATATTGTGTGTTAGCTATATTCTAATCAAACATCCTTTTAAAAAAGCTTTACAGTTGGTCTCTTCTAGGTGCTCCCTCCTCGGCCCATAGATGGCCAGCTTCTGTGTCCCCACAGGGTCTTTTCTCTGTGCTCATGCATCTTTGGTGCCTCTTTATCCAAATTTTCCTCTTCCTAAAAGGACATCAGTCCAATCAAATTAGGATCCACTCTAACAGCCTATTCTCACTTAATTACCTCTTTACAGGCCCTATCTCCAAAACCAGTCCCATTCGGAGGTACTGGGGGTTAGAACTTCAATATATAAATCTGGGGGAGACACAATTCATCCCATAACAGCTTCTAATGGAGGGTCATGTGAATAGAGACCCAGATGCCATGATGGATTAAGCCATGAAGCTATCGGGGGCAAGAAAGAGCAGCTAGAAAAAAAGTTTGTTCATTGTGTTCTAGAAAGGGTCCGTGGGGTGGGCATGGTGGGCCAAGGAAAGCAAAGAGATTATGGGCGATGACAGTGGAGAGGGGGCCAGAGACCAGAGTGCACAGGGCTTATAAGCCACGTTGAGTAAAACTTTTGAAATTTGGGGAGAGAAGGATTTGGAGGGTTTTAAGGAGGTCAGTGACATGTTCTGATTTATATTTTAAATACTTATTGTGGGTTCTGAGTGGGAAATAACCTGTACGGAGCATGAGTGGAAGCAGGGAGACCAGTTAGGAGCCTACTGGGACTGTCCAGGGGAAAGAGGCTGGTGGCTTGGACCAGGGATTACAGGGAGGTAGTGGGATTTCCACACTATACAATCACCTGGTCCTTATGCTAGGGGTACAGTCAGCTGGGGGATAAAATAGAGTTGGAGGAGATCTCACTGTTGTTCCCTTCCAGGAAAAAAGGCCAAGTCAGGGGCTGCCTGTAGAGCCATCGCAGAGTTAAATGCAGATACTTCACAAAGGACTTGAGATATGGGATCTTGAAGAAAACCACCCTCACTCAATTCCCCAAAGGCCCACCCAACCCCATTCAATTAATGGTGAGTCAGACAAGGAGCATGAGCCAGACTTCCCACTGATGTATGGCAATCCTGGAGATTACAGAGCCTAGCTGAAGGAAAATTTCCAGTCAGCTCTTAATTAGCCACAGTATTGGAGCAGAAAGGTCATTGATAATCCCAATATCTCATATTTGTGGCTGTTGCATTCTACAGGCTTCACTATCCATTCCACATAGCACTCTCTCCCGCCCTACTTCATATCAATATATAAAATTGTCACTCAAGGGACAGGGAACAGTAATCTCTCGCCAGTTTGCTAAGTTGACCCGCAAAGGCAACCTGGGCTCTGGTGAAGTTTCTAACCCGTTTCAAGGGGCTCCGAAGAGCACTGAGAAGAGTACAAGGTCCTTTGAAATGAGAAATACATCCATCTGTTACGACTTTGTATGGTTCCATTGCCTATGCCACTGCATTACTTAGAGGCTGTTTTCTCCCCTATTATTCTGCTTCACACATATTTGAGGGCTTACTGTGTGATAGGCACTGCGATAAAATGATCAACAGAACAGACAGTTTTCCTGCCTTCACAGACCCTCCAGGTTAATGTTATGTAATTTGAAGAGCTCATGCAAGTCAGTAAGAAAATCACACACACACACACACACACACACACACACACACCATGTTACAGCAAAATAGCAGCCTCTGTGCTTGGTCAGTAGTTCAAAGGGCTTTGGAAAGAGAAACGTAGTCCTATCGAATACTAGTTTCTTTCATGTCATGGGTTGAGACTTTAAGGACCTTAAGATAAGAAAAATGCATTTTGCATGTGGGACAGATGTGCACCTTTAAGGACCAGAGGGTAGACTATGGTAGGCTAAATAATGACCACCCCCCACCCCCACAACCCCAAGTATGGCCAAAGGGAACTCGCAGCTGGATTACAAACCCTGATGATGGGGAGATTATCCTAGACTATCTGAGCGAGCCCAACCTAAACACAGGAGTCCTTAAAAGCAGAGACACTCTCCTGGCTGTAGTCGGAGAGAGAAAAAGGACAGATGCTAGTCAGAGAGATACAATGTGACGATTCAGCCCTGTTGTTGCTGGGTCTGAAGATCGGGGGAGGGGCCCATAAACCAAGGACTGTGGAAGTCTCTAGAAGCCAGAGAAGGCAAGAAAACAGATTCTCACACAATGTCTCCAGACAAAATCACAGTGCTGTCAACACCCTGATTTTAGCCCCATGAGACTCAGTTCAGGTCTGTAAGATGATAAATTACTCTAAGACACTAAGTTTATGGTACTTCGTTATGGACGCCATAAAAAACTAATACATAATATCAGCCAACTTTTAAACCTGTCCAAAACTTATTGTCCTTACTTGCAAAATGAGGACACTGGTACTGAAAGAGTTGTTATAAGGATTTGATGTGATAACTTGTAAAGTGGGGAGCACTGTGCCTGGTGACCAAGGATGATTTAGACAGAGGCTCAAATGGATCCGCAAAAGAGCTCTAAAAATGAAGCCGAGGAAATACCTCTCCTCACCAGTCAGAAGGCTCACACTTTGGTTCAGCGCCCGATATCCACATGATATATGTGCGCTCAGGCAGCCCACATTCTTCCTCGGGGCTGCAGGTTTTCCAAATGAGGAATTTGAATGAGAAGATTTATTTCTAAGGGCACCTCCTGTTCTGACATAGATGAATAATATAAATGAAAAGCCATAAAACTTTTGCATTCAAGTGTGAAGAAATGATATTATTATAATAAAGATTTAATTCAACATTCAGAATATTGGAAGACCCGCACCTTACCCAAGGGTTACCAAAAGGGTAAGGCTTGAGTTGGCTGATTGCTTCCACAGCAGTTTCCCCCTGTTCTAGAAGAGAAACTATAAAAGTCTTATATTTCATAAGGACGACAGAAGGAAAGTGGTCGACAACAAGCATGTCCACCCTGCGGCCCAGGACGGCTTTGCATGCGGCCCAACACAAATTCGTAAACTTTCTTAAAACATTACATAAATCACGCATGGACCTTTTTTCAGCTAGCCGGCTATCGTTAGTGTTGGTGCAGGTTATGTGTGGCCCAACTCTTCTTCTTCCATTGTGGCCCAGGGAAACCAGAAGGTTAGACACCCCTGCTCTGCAATATCCACCCACCGCCCCAGTGTACACACTCTCCTAGAGGTAACATCGTTCCACACATACAAGTTCATTACTTTGAAAATTCCAGAGAAAAGAGAATCCATGGAACAGCACGACATTCAAGATGAATGGAGGAAAAACAGTCAAGTTTGGGAGTCAAGATTCCGATACAAATGGTCCTGGGCAGCTTCACTTGACAGTGTTTGTTTATGTCAGCACTCCTTTCAGAAACCCTTGGGCCCTTCTTTCCATTCCCACAAGTGCATCTGCAACACTTTTAAAAGGAATGCATGTGGGTTCCAGAGCCTAATAGACACCATCTTAAAAGACACTGGGAGAAGGCACTTGAACTTGTCAAACAAGACGCGTACAGATGCAAACAGACCTTGGGATACAGCATATGGGAAGGTGCAAGGAAACGTCATTTATTGAAAGCATTCCATCAGCCACAACTGTAACCAAAGCAAAATGAGCATCACTTTTCTGTTTATATCTAAATACAGAAACTATGGATCGAATAGATAGGTGGGAGAGGGTGGAGGGGATGATAGTGGACAGGGGCTAGAAATGAAATCTACTAATTAAAAACCACAAAGAATTACCTGAAAAAATAATTTTATTTCTCTAGGTCAATAATATACAGAATCGTGAATCGCAGACCCTTTGCCACTACATCTTTAATGTCTTGAAAATCTCCATTCTTATCCCCTACGGCCTATATATTTCACCCAAATGTCACTGCAAACTTTGTATGTATTCGAGGGCTTTCCAGAAAAAAACCCAGCCATAATGCCTCTATTTTTCATATGGCACACCTTAGTCTGAGTTCTTAGTTCTGGAGCAGGTAGAGAGAATGTGGTTTATTACCCCTCAGTACCACCAGCTCAGTCATTATTCAGGAGTAACAACTGGGATATATCCTACTGTTGAGATATAACAGGTTTTGAAAACACACTAACACTCACTGACCAAACAGCTGGGACGTTTTATCACTGGGGAATAAAAATACCTACTACTTCCTTCTAAGGGGCTTGGTGCTGTATAGGTTGTCATATTTTCTTAATATCAAAACTTAAAACTACTTCACGGACTCAAAGTTCCAAAGAACTCCAGGATATATATCATAGAAACAAAACAAGTTAAGTTCCAGTTGGTAAACACTCCCTGTGTCAAACTCTGAACTTATATGTGTGGATCTTAGTAAGCCACAGAGTTTCAGATCTCTCCAAAATTTCTTAAAGAGACACGATAAACCTTAGTATCTGACCATTTTTCTTTCTTTGGGGCCAGAAAAAAGTATTCACACAGAATGTCAGTTTTTTCCAGTTCATATTAAGCTCATATTTAAGTATTTTAAGACTTTCTTCAATTTATCACACCATTTATTCTTAAACAATTAAAACAACTTTTAATGCAATGCCTATGTTTGTGTTTATTTTGAAATTAGAAACTGTTTTAAAATGCTGACAAGGACATGGGTCCACTGCTGGTGGCAGTTTAGACACGCACAACCCTTTTCCGGTCATGAGACTGTTATCTTTGGAGAATCTTCGCTTGCCACGGGTAGCCACTACCTTGGGGATTGCATCTGCAACATTTATATGAGGTAATGTTCCCCCGATGCCACTTTAAGACCTGTTTTTGCACTGGAAATGAGAGGTCTGAGCACCAGGTCCAAGTAAACAAGAAACTGCCTGATAAAGAAAGATGGCAGTCAACAAAAAGCAAAAGCAAAGTAAAAGAAAAACACAACCACCAAAACCATAATCAATTTGCAAGTAGATTGAAGAAAATTAACAGTATAAATGACAGTCATCAAAATCACCAATTTGAAAATAAATTTACTTCAGATGAAATTAGATTTTTGGAACAGCCCCCAAAATAGTAAGATAGATCTAGGGTCCTTGAAGTCATACACTAATGTCTTTGTTATCAAAAGTTTGTCCTTCTATCTAGAAAGGAGAAGAAGAGAGAAGGAGTGAGGTAAGAGATGTGGAGAGAGAGAGAGAGGAAAAAAAGAAGGAGAGAGAAAAGATTAGGGGAAAATATCCCCCAGCCAGGACATTTCCACCTTGAGGCAGGTAGTCAGTCCCGATACTCACGCAATTGAATGCTTTTGCATCTATTTTGCCAGAGAGAATTCTGGGATAGAAATGTCACAGATAAATAAAATTGTAACAGCAAAGCATACGTTCTGAAATTATAGATACTACATGTTATTTCATTGCATACACAGGACTTTGCATTCAAGGAGAAACATTCCTCCAAAAAGCTCAAGGCACTTTATAAAATCTAATTCCAATCAACCACTCTAGTAGGCATAATAATAAATCACTGTTACGGGAGTATTCTCAGTGGGCACATAGAAATTTGCTTAAAACTCTAGTAATAGCTCTAGGTACTTCTCTTTCCTTGATTTCTCCAACAAAGCCCTTTTTAAAATATAACATCATTGAATAAATAGTTTCTGCAGGAAGCCATGAGAGCTCTGTTTTTAAGGGAAAGAGAAATAGGACCCTATTTAAACTTCCTATTTATTTGCCTTCAGAAGTCTTGAATAAAGCAAAGTGTCGAATGTCTATATAGACACAATGAGGAGCAAAGTTTTAAAAGTAAGAGTGACTATACCAGATAGTCTCTGTTTGTACCCCCAGTCCCATTTTCCATCCCCTCCATCCTGGTCTGTGCTCAGGACAGGCTCCAGGATGCACCTCTGGGCCCTCCCACCTCCCAGCTTCTTGTTGGGTTCAGCCATGGGGGAGGGGGACCAGCAGGCTGTCTGAGCGCAGCAGCGGAGAGGGTGGGTATTTATCTCTCGGTGCCCTCCATGCTGGGCCACAGTTTGGGTCTGGCTGCTCACCCTACAGCCACAGCTCCTGTCGGGTGGCCCCAGCAGCAGTTTCAGGTCTTGTGGCATTGCAGCAGCCCGTGTCTCTCTTGGCCCTGCCTTCTCACAGCTGCCAGTTCCTCAGTGTCACCACCCCTTACAAGCATCCTTGACAAGGCCCACTCCTAGTTTCTAGTCGCCCTTCAATTACTCCTTCAGGTGGACCCTCTGTTTTTTGTTGACTCTAAGAGTGATTTTGAATGCTTTGATTTTGTCACCAGAATTGTGCCAAGAGAAAGTACCAGTATGGTGCCTTGAGGGTGCTTGAGATCAGCCTTTTCTTGTCCAAAAGGGGGAAAAATCCTTCTCATTGTGCAGAAATCAAAAATGATGACGTCTATTCCAGAGAGAAAGTGTCTGCAGTCTTGACATCTATGTGTGGCTGTGAGCAGTGAGAGAGAGAGAGAGCGAGAGAGAGAGAGAGAGAGAGAGAGAGAGAGATGGGAGGAGGGGCTGGTGCATCCAGCGTGCAGAGAGGAGAAAGAGCAAAGTAGGGGAGTGGGAAATCGACATGGGGAGCGTATAAGGGCCAAGAGGCAAAGCCCTAGAAACTCTGGAGGCAAACTTACCTGCAGGGGGAAGTCTGCAAGTCCCTGCCACATGTTTGCAGGGACAGAGACCCTGCAAGAGATGAGGGCTGGTTTATTCTGAGATCACTGGAGATGAGGAGGGGGTCACCTAAGGAGATAGAAGAGGGGCTGGAACAAGTGTGGTCAGTCTCTCTTGGTTGAAGAGCAGATAATAATTCCTTAGAGATGAGAAAGAAGAAACTTGAACTCGACACAACCTTATACAGTTCATTTAGAGGTGAAATGTCAGACACCCGTAATTAGTGAAATAATTTAATTTAAGTGTTGGACAAATCCAATTATAATGTGATCTGTAGTATCCTGAGTGAGTCCTTCTAGCTGTATGGTTGGTCTTAATAGCTCTCTTTTCAGAACTCAGAGAAGCTACACTTCTGTATCTGAAATTATTCAAGGCCAGGTGGATCTAGTTGACCATCTGTTGATTTAGTGGGTGCCTGGTGGGGAGAGACTCTACCCAGCCCACTTCGTGGAGCAAGGAGAGGGAATCAGACTTAATCCCTGAATACAGAGAGTTATACTTTTAGGCAAAGGAGAGAAGGAAACACAGAAAATTACAAAAGTTTACAGAAAAAACCACTAATATCTCCTGTGACAATTTCCTTCACATGCCATTTTATAGATGAGGAAACTGAGATCCCAAAAGGATTAAGGATTCATTTACAAGGCCATCACCAGACGGCTACTCCCCATATCCCAGAATGCACCTATCCAGACAGGATAAGTGACTAGATCACATTTAACTCTCAGGCCCCACCCCACTGGAGAGCTCTTGTGAATTAGGGAGAGCTCAAAGATAGGGGAGGTATCCATATTGCTTCAGTTTACATTGAGGCGTGTGTGCATTGTTACATTCCTTGAGAGCATAACAACAAAAGACAAGCCTTTGTGCACCAAGAAAATACATCACAAGTTTATTGCAAAGCCACCAATGGACCTTACTTAGGACTTTTACATGTGGAAAAATACTAGTCAGAGGCTCTTCTTTGAGGCTCCTTAGTTGATTTGTTTGTGTTTAAGTAGTCTGGCTGGTGGACTAGAGATTGCTCTGTGAATCAAGATGCCATTTAATGGAGCACATTCTCGTTTCACAGAAACAGATTCTAAAATAGCCATTCAGAAGGGAAGCCGTTATCACCAGAATGTTTACAGATCAATTTCCCCTCAGTTACTTCCTTGGACCTCCTTTGCTATCTGTGGCACTTTCATGTAGACTCCCTTGACCCTGAACTTGGGAAGAGATGGCGTCTATTCCACATGTTCTGACTGCAGACTGAGCTATTCATATAGGTCATAATGGCTTCTCACTGATAACATCGATGCTAGAGATTCCCTGGGTTTTCCTCAAATGGGAAAACCCATTGTTGAGAGAGATACACCTTTTGGTATTCATCAGCTAAGCAGAAAATTCAAAGTGTGTAAATTTTCTGACTGTGCTGCCTGTGAGATTGGATACATGAATCAGGAATCTATCAGGACCAGAACAGTAAGGTAATGGCAGTGAGAGAACAGGTCATACTGATGGCATCCAGGATCAAATATCCAGGTAGACCCTTGGGACTGGATAAAGGCCAGGGATCTGAGAAGAATGAGGCCATGTTGCAGGGGAATGAGTTCAGAGGTAGATCTAGAATGCAGAAATATGCCCATAGAAAAAGGGGAAGATAGATTCCAACATAGGTAGAAAAATTCCAAACTAAGAGCCCAAGATCTAGTCTACAAGGGCTTTCTGGAAAAACTCCACCCATAAATGCCTCTATCTTTCTTATTACATGGCTGGACACTTTCCGCACAGCCCTCGTATATCTCTAAGGAGTCATGGTCCGGGATTGTTGAATGCACAAGAGAATTGTGGGTAATTTATAAAAGCTAGCAACAGGCAGAAGAAAACTGGTCACTGCAAGCCTCCTCATACTTTGTACCTTTCTGGAGAGGAAAAAGGGATAGGAATTTTCTACTTTAGAAAATTTACTTTAGTAGCCAATTTCTTTTGTAGAAGTAAGAAGTGCGTCTAAGGCTGTTCAAACAGGTATTGATTACATGATGGCACACATTAGGAAACCAAGATCAATGAGGCAAAGAAATTTATGTAGGGCCACCCAGCTAAGGAATGGCTCCTCTTGAACTAGAACCTGGATCTCCTGATTGCAGTGAGGCAGAAAGAGCAGTATGATAAGAATTTTAAACCGATGCTTATGATTCTGCTGCTTGTGTTAGCTCCTTCACTCCCCTGATTTCCTCATCTATAACATGGCGTTAATAACAACTATTTCATAGGATTGTTTAAGAATTAGAGTAGATGAGACAATGTACATGAGCACTATGTTACACAGATATAATGTATTGCTATATCTACTTCATTGTCTTTGGTAAACAACACTAGACAGTTTGAATCTCTCATGAAACTATAAGGGAGTTGATTATACCAGGAATTCCCACACATGCCATGAACATCACAACAATCTCTTCCACTCAAAAGCGAATTATGTCACCAAATAACATGGTGACCACCTACTATGTGTAGTCCCATCACATGCTGTGTAAATTCAGGCATCTGACAAATGTCATAAATGATATCCTTCTTATAAACAGCCAGAATACGGCCACTGCAGAAAACGGAATGATGGCAGGATAGCATTTTATCTCAACAAGAAATGTGACCCCAGAAGTCTCTGAACATTTCTCAGGGTGGTGAGAACCGCTTTTTCAGCCCTCCCCAGGCTCACATTAGCAATTCCCACAGATGCTCATTAAACAGAGATCTATGACATAGCCCATACATGCAGCAGGGTATCTGTAAGCAAGGGATCACAGTACTTCATAAATCTAAAGCTTAACAGGTTCTATTTCTTTATATTTTCCCCAAGCCACATCATCACCACCATTACTATTAATCACGTGCATCACATTGAGCTTTCTTTCATATGAGGAGCTTACACATTTCTAGTCATCAGGGAGCAAAAAACAAAGAGTGGTCTTGGAGGATACCCCTACTTTGTAGAGCAAAATGGCTCTATTACGAGCTGGAGGATCAAAAACCAGCTTATCTAAATCCTCTGGTTTTTCCTCACAGCTTAGTAGAATGGAGTAATCTCGACAACAGACACTTAAAAAAATTTTTTTAAGTCAAGGAAATAACGAAGTACCATGTGCAAAAAAGGAAGATAGGATTTCTATCAGTTGCCCATTCTTTTATTCTCCCATCCTGGACCCTGGGTGGGAGGACACTTCTGTGGTCTGAGCATTTATCCTCTCATGGGTCAAAGATGGAGGTGATATTTATGACCCCCTGAACTGATGTGATGGCTGCCCCCCATACACAATTTAGGCTGCTGATTCCCAAAGTGAAACCATGAGAGGTCCACCTACTCCCCTCATTGCCAGACGAACAAGTGGGACCCTGACTCAGCCTCTCCCTGTGTCCCTGCCCCCACCGCCTGCTCTTCCTTTGTTTCTCTCTCACTAGATTATTTCTTTTGAAGTCTCAGTCAGAAGGGGTGAACCAATTAGTGCCAGCTCCACGGCTCTTTCTTACCTCAGGAGACAGTTCGCTTCTAGCCATATCACAAGCATAACATTCCCCGGGCAGGTCTTAGCAACCACCATAAAATTATCTCTAATTTATCGTACATTTTCAACCAAATGGACTTAGACTATAACTCTAAGCGTAAGCAACATAACTTTTAATTAACTTCCAAGGGGACATAATGCTAACAACAGTCTAGAATTTTTCCCTGCAGAGGCTTTCAAGGGCTTTCCTTCTTCCCACTGACCCCCATCCTGGGAGATAGTAACAAAGTTATGTAAAACCCTCTAAGCAGAATAAAAAAATATTAAAAAAAAATGGCATCATCACGCCTGCCCTAACCAAAAGCAAAACAGAAATGAAAAGCAGTGCACGGAGTCAGCCCCATTCTTAGCCCTTTGTTGTGGGTCTGTGCACATAACCAACCGTGACTGTAAGTGCCCCACCCGGCAGAAAGCAGCAGTGGGCAAAGTCAGGCGGCAGCAGACCCAGGATGGAGGGGAGGCTCCTGCACCCCATCACTGCCGGGAGTTTCTCAGCTGGAAACAAAGCACAGGACTCAGCGCTGCGGTGGTGTCTCGGACTGTGCCCTGCACAAAGGCGCCCACCCAGGGGCAAGGGGCTAAAACCAACACGGGGAGCTACCTACCTAAAGCCCAGGGAAAGTCTCTTTTTAAATTCACCCGAAGATCCATTCTCTTGGCAAAACTTGTGTCCACAGGGCTGCTAGGCTGTCCTCATTTAGGACCTTGAGGGTATGTGATCAGACAGGACGAGAGGCTCCAAGCCTCCCTGCTGGGCATGAACGTGCTCAGCTCAGCCCCCTCCTCAAGAAAGAAGAAGAGGAGGGAAGGGGAAGGGAGGGAGCAGTGTTGCTCAGAACTAATAGGGATCAAGTGCAGCTGCATGCAGCCCACCCTGGCCAGCTTCCTGGAATGTGTCATGTTGACCTTGACAAGCCAACCACCAGTGTTGTGTCTGTCTTCAGAGGCCCAGCCGACCAGCTTGATGCCCCTGCCCCTGCCCCCTTTCCCTGCCCCACTCCACACGCGTACAGGCCCACGCTCCTTGCCTGACTGTGGACCAGTGTGGCAGTTCAACCAGGAGCATGGAAAAGCTCTAGTAAGAGGGAGGACAGAAACCCTCTAATGTGTACAGTCCTCTCTCCTGTCAACAGGGAGTCATTTTAGACCTGTACTCACCACTCTGCTTTCCAAAGAGTGGTATAGAATGGGAATATATGCGTTTGGTCTACCAAGTCTTCCCTGGTCTGTCAAGCCAGCCTGATTGTCAGTCCTGCGTACTAACATGTCCTGTGTCAACTGATGCTCCGACAGCACCAAACTGATCCTCACTCATGCTGTCCTCCCCTCTGACACCCTCTGGACCTGCTCCCGTGGCCACGTTTTCTCTACCACTGTGGTAGGCACACTGTACGATAATAACTGTGTGTTGATCCCTCTGTCCTGAAATGATCAGCAGCTGCAGGAAGAGCAGCTCCGAACGCCCAGCACTCAGCACAGCACCTGGCACTGGTCAGCACTCCACGAGCACCAAGTGAGTGAGTGACTGAACTGAACGGGTGACGGTGCAAGTGGTGTCAGTGAGCATAGTTAGGTTTGGGGTGAATTCAGATGAGAAGAACAAGGTTACTACAGGGGCATTTGGGATCAAGAATATATTTTTTCCTTCCTTTCTTCCCACCTTAATTTCTTTTCTTTTGATTGCATTTCTTCCTTTCCATCTAATTTTGTTTTCAGGAATGCTGAACTTACAGAGTAAAGTTTTTTAGGTCTCAGGAAGGAAGGTCAAGGCAGATGGCACCCTGGATAAAGTTTATGGGTGGGGAATGAAAAGTTGAGGGGTATCACACAGGTTGTCTCACTTTTCTTGATAAAAACAAAGGGAAAATCTGAAGACAGTGAGGGGAGTCTTCAGACGGGGCAGCAAAATACGAAGACACCCTTGAACTGAGGATTCAGATGACAGAATTGCTCAAGTATTCAGCCACCCAGGACAGGCCGGACAGATAAGGAAAGTAAGACAAGAGGGAGCGACAGACCAGCTAAAGCAGAACCAAGAACTGGCATTCCAGGAAACAGAGAGCCAGCGCTGTGAGAAAGGGCAGGTCAGAGACCCCGGAGGCAGGGGCGCCGTGCTCAGGTCTCGGACACAAAGTGGTCCCCGTGGCGCTGAGAAGAGCATGCCGACGCTACACAGGGACGCACAGCCACTGAGTGGCTAGCCCGGGCCTGCCTCGGTCGGGGCTACTCAGGACCCCTGCCCC
The DNA here is from genome assembly GCA_004026885.1 of Lyroderma lyra. Taxonomy (NCBI): domain Eukaryota; kingdom Metazoa; phylum Chordata; class Mammalia; order Chiroptera; family Megadermatidae; genus Lyroderma; species Lyroderma lyra. The sequence goes on from PVJL010005570.1 coordinate 27,427, forward strand.
AACCCTTCCAAGCCCCAATGGGGCAAAATGGGGGCAGCGTGGAAACAAGGGAATGTGAGGGGCTGCTCTAGCCTAAAACAGAGGGAGACAGTTGGCCGCATGGAGAGATGAGATAGTCCAGGACGTGGGAGGCCGGGTGGGGGCCCCCACAGTGACCCCTTCGTAGTGGCCCAAGAGCCTTCACGTTGACATGGGAGTAAACACGATCCCCATTTTGGAGGCCAACAACTTGACTGAAACATGGCAAACCATGTTAAAAAGCGTCACCCACTTTCAGTAAACTGGTAACTCTGGAATGCAACACACCGCTGCTGAGAGCATGTTCTCAAAGACGCTCAGACACTTCAGTCCTAGGGGTTCCTTTCCTCATCTGCGGGCGGCGATCTCTTTAAGGTGTAGATTCTCAGCTAACTTGCCCTGAGCTTCTGTGTACAGAGGCTCCTGGCTTTTATAGATGAGGAACTAATTCCTACAGAGGAAGTGATTTGCTCAAGACCACAGAGCAGGTGAGAAGCAGAATGTGAACCGGGACCCTGCGCTCCTAAGCACGAATGCATCCTCTTTCCACCACCGTGTGATACCCCTGGAGGGGAATAAAGCATCCAATTCTTCAGAAGTGGCTTTCTCCCAAGTAACTTAACAGCAATGATGTTTTCTGTTACTACTAAGCATACTCGTAAATACTGTTCAGGTGGCTCCTTTGTTTGTTATCTTTTTCCCTCTGAGCATACTCAGGTCATTATCTTCCAGGTCACATGCTGGTATGTAGTAAAATGCTGTGGGTCTACCTTTATTCTGACAACAGGGCAATTTACATACTTACAACAGCCAGATGGTCTCAATTTGGGGGGATACACTTATCTCCTATATTCAGACATTGCATCCCTGCATTTTATATCTATTTCCATGGAACTGTTTACTATCCATAGCAATGATTTGTTAAAATGGTTGCTAAGTGGGTTTAAGTTAATATCCTCACAAGATTTTTCAAGTAAACCACTCTGCAAATCAAAAAGAAAAAAAGAAAAACAATCCTTTGTTAGACAATGCTTTCAAATTTGTGACTCGAGGAAAATGATCAGTAATATCGCCCAATTGTGTTTTCTCCTCTACTTTCAAGTTAAATGTAAGCCTCTCTTTTAGAAATTCATTATTGTGCTCCCAAAATCTGACACAGAACAAAATGCTGTGAAAATGGAAGTTTCCAAAGAAACTGAGAGTATTGTGTATTTCAGCTTCTATGGTAGTTTCATGGGGGCAGGAAGAACAGGACCACACCCAGTAAGAATGCATCTTAGTATCAACACTCCCTATCACGATCAAGACTCCCAAAGCCGGTCGCTCCCGGGGGTCAGCAGAAGTTTTTTATAATCGTGCTTGTCAATAGACCTACCACATTTCTTTATAGTCTTCTTGTTACAACTCCTGAAGTAATTAAGGTTAGGTATAGCTATCCAAAGCAGAAGAAAACAATACCCCACAAAATAGTAGTAGTTTAAAATATAAAACAAATAGTACTTTAAACAAAATAATAGTGGTTTAAACCACAGCGATTTTTTAAAACATATACATAAATTAGGAATTGAGTGTTAGTTTAAGAGTAGATTAGCAGGCAGAAAAATCCGACAAAATATAAAAGATTTAAACAACACAATTAACATTAATGACCTAATTGACAGAACTCTGTACCCAGTACCTGCAGTATACACATTTGTTCCAAATGTCAATGGAATATTTTCTAAAACTGTCCATATGCTAAGCCATAAAGCAAGCACCAACAATTTCAAAGATTAAAATCATTCAGTGCATGTTCTCTCGCCACAATTAGAAAATTGGAGTAAAAATCAATAATATAGTACAGAGAGAAAACTCCCTAAATTTTTGGAAATTAAGTGATACATGTCTAAATAACTCATGGGTCAATAAATAAATCACAAAAAGAATCATAAAATTATTTTGATATACACGATACTGAAAATGACAAAATATAAAACATGTGGGATGACAAAAGTTATAGCTTTAATTGCACATATTGAAAAGGACATAAAATTAAACATCAATAATATAAGTATCCCTCTCTAGAAGTTAAAAAAACAGACAGAAAATTAAATCCAAAGATAGTAGAGGAGAAATACAATACAGATAATAGCAGAAATTAATCAATACAAAACAAAAAGAATAGAAAAAATAAAGAAAACCAAAAAGCAATTCTTTTAAAAGACTGATAAAATAGGCCAACCCATCAAAGAACAATGAGAAGACATAAATGGCCAATATGGGAAGTGAAACAGGACACAGAATTACAGTTTGGGTAGAAATTAAAATAATAAAAATGTATTTCAAATAATTTTATGCAAAAGCATGTGAAAATTCAGAAGAAATAGTCAAAGTCCTAGGAAAACACAACTTTGCCACACTGATAGGGCAAAAAACACTCAGCGATCCTGTGTCTAAATTAAAACTGAATCTATAATTTCAAACATTTCTAAAAAATACCTTGAAAGAAAAATTTCAGGACAAGGTGGATTCATTGGTGAATTTTTTCAAACACCTAAGGAGGAAATACATAAACATAATCTTATACAAATTCTCTCCTAAGTTAGTGCAAGAGGGGACACTTTCCATCTCATTTCATGAATCCAATATTACCTTGATACCAGACACTAACAAAGAAATTATAAAAACAGTCCTGCATGGCTTAATGATGGGGATACCTTCTGAGAAAGGTGTACTCAGGAGATTCTGTTGTATGAACATTATAGAGTGTTTGTGGGAGTGCTGGTGTACACTAACCTGTCATGGAGTCGTATGGTTCATACAATTACAGTAGTAGCCTACACCATCTAGGTTTAGGTAACTTTGTGAATATTCATCCAACTTACTCCAATGATTTGTGCACTTTAATACATTTTATGCTTCAATAAAAATATTTATTAAAATAAAAATTTTGTAAATAAAATAGAAATACTGCTCTGATAAAACATACACACACACACACACACACACACACAAATATTTATGCATAGATACACAGACAAGGTTCATACATGGGAGCACACAGAGATGAATCGGATACCCGCTCTCCTCTCAAGGAGATTGAGACCTATCAGAGGTTTTAAAATCCCAACTGGGATATAAGAATCTTCACTGAAAAAGAGGTTTGAGAATTCATTTTGAAAGATAAAACCTGGATGTGGGATTGTACCACTATTTCTCAGAAGCTCTTTGTCACAGTTGAGTCTGTGAACTGAAAAACCACCAGTGTGTCCTACATGACCCTTACAGGAGCCCTATGCCTGGTAGGGATGACCTTCGCTTCTCCCAGACCAAAGGTCTTGACCTTGAATTTGAGGCTGGATCATGCAATGCTCCAACAAACTCATATGACTACTGCCCTCTAGGGAGCTTGGCAATTCCGAAGAATCCTGGGTATCAGGATGCACCTGAGAAGTCATCTAGTCTACCCTTTCAGAAGGGGAAGCTGAGGTCCAGGGAAGTCATAAGGCCACCCATCCCTGGTGCTGTGTTACAGTTCTCTTCTTCTCTTGGACTCATTTTCCATTTGCAATGAGCCAAAGTCATTTTGAAGTAGAAGAACGATATGGCAAAATATTCAACTTATATCTGTGGTTTAAAGAAATAGCCTAGTTGATGTTTTATGTTCCAATTTTCTGTGCACTCATAAAAGTGCGTAACTGCAGAGAGGTTCTATATTGCTGTATGGGAGCATAATACAAATTTATAGTCTGTGAGGGAAATACCAAGATTCCCTGGCACAGAAAACCCCAGAAATTAAAATAATATCAGCAAAATCAAATAAAGAAAAAACTTCCCAACCAAACAAAAATCGAGACATTCCTTAGTTTATTTTTTTCTAATTCTTTAATCCAGGACATTGGGAATGAACACACATTACCATTTTATGTCCTGCTGTTGTAGATGTTGGTAGTGCTTTCTAGGGTCATGAAACTGTGGGATAAAATTTGTACTTGGGTCGTCCAGCATCTGGAGATTTTTCTGTGCTAGACCTTGTCCTAGCAAAACTCAGTGGGTAGTTAGTGACAGAGTGGAGCGTGGTGGCCAGGTTTCATTCTGCTTCTACGTCTCAGCACCATTGACTAGATAGGGGACTAGATCATTCTTTGCTGTTCTGTGTAGGATGTTTAGCAACATCCTGGCCTCTAATCACTAAATGCCAAGCTGTCGTTTCAAACAAAAATGTCTCCAGACATTGTCCAACACCCAAGCCACACTGCAGGAATGTCCCAGCGGTGACCCCACTGAAGTCTCCCTTGGCAATAGGCATCTAACATACCACAACACATAGTGACCCACAGTGCTCATGCTGGGCTGGGACCAAAACAACGTGGCTTCCAAGAGTCAAAGCCCTGGCCACACCAGTCTCTAGAAAATTCACTTCTCCGGATGCCCTTTTTTTCATGAGGACACTTTGAAATCTGCATCTCTCACCAGTCATCTGGCTGGCAGAGCCTGTGTCACATGAGCAGCCAGGAGAGCTGGGATGATGAGTTCCTCGGGGCCTTAGGACTTAGGGAAATTCCCCAGACACAGAAAGTATGTTCAAAAGCTCCTGAGTGACCAAAAAGCAGATTAAGTGACCACACATCAGGTAGATGTCCATTTTATAGATGAGGAAATCCACCTGCTTAAAGCCATACCTATCAGGGGGATTCAAATACAAGCTCTCCTAGTCCTTGGCCAGCGTTCTTTCCTATTCATGAAAGTTCTCTGAAACACTAGCGCCAAAAGCAATAGCCTGGTTCAGAAAGACTTTGGAGGAGCGCTGGTCAAGTGTTCAGAAGCATTGCTCCAGGAAGAGAAAGAGGAGATGACGTTGGCAGGGGTAGTGCTCTCTGCCAAGATACAGAAGCCAGAGAAGGCGGGAACTTTTAGAAACCCTGGAGGTCTTCCTGCCCATCATGTCCCATGTACCATGCATGGGAATGGTCTGATGTCCTGAAAATCAAGCAGGCAGGGGGTGACAAACATTCTTAGGAGAGCGGGTTAGCAGCAATGAGGGCTTAGTTCCCAGAGCAGGGTCAACGGGGGATCCTAAGGGGGAGGGGGAGGGGTGCTGTGTGTGCCCTCAGGCACATCACTTAATCCCCAGCCTCATATCCTCCTTTAGGAAAGAGTCATAATCATACCTGTCTTACTGGCTTCTGAGAAGAGCAAGTGATCTAAATCCCATACGAACTGCAAATCATTGGACTGAGAGTATTAGAATGCATTGACTGAGTCTGTCTGTGCTAAGCACAGCTGCAAGTGCAGCTGACCCCTTAGGCCACCATGGGGACAATCAGTTAATTAGCCTCGGGCATGACCTAACACAATATGACTTAATTTAAACCTCTCCGCCTCCAGAGGACATCAGCTGCTTTTGTTTCTCTTAAGAAGCTACGTGAAGCATTTTGAAGATGTTTCAAATACAGAAACAAGCTCCATGTGGGCTGTTATCTTGACAGGATGGCTAGGTGACGCTCAGTCAAGAGGACAAGGTAACTCCTGGGTGGGTGGGGGGGCAGGGAGGGGCTGGCAATGTTCCAGGTGCACACAGGCCCCCAGCTGCACTGGGAACTACCTTACCTGGTCCTCACAGCAGCTCTACTAAGTGTGCATTTGTCACAATCCCTTTCACAGACGAGGGCACTGGAGCTTGGAGAGAAAGGATAATTCATACAAATGACCCAGCCAGCGGGCAGTGGAGCAGAGACTTGGCTCTGCCTGCAGCCCTCTCAACACACAGCCACTTGGAGACTGAGCCTCCCTGCCCTGCGGCAAAGGCCCCAGGCCGGGGCGGCTCAGGGACCACCACCATCCTTCCCCCTCACACCTTTGCTTTTCAAAGAGCAATGTTTCCACAGCAAAGGACAGAGCAGAGGCCAAGCCTCAGCCTCCCCCGCTGTCAGAAAATCCACTCCAACCTCCCATTTAGGAACCAAGCATGCATGACCTGAGGGCAGATGTGAGAACTGAGGCGACACTTGAGCATGCCTGGCACACAGGGAACTCAGCAGATGGAAACTTATCAGCTCAGGAGATGCTGAGCACCCCAAGCACGAGGACCCTGCCTAGCTCACGGGAGGGGATCCCCAGTGATTAGAACTGAATGGCAACGTGTAGACCTGAATGGGCCTTTATCAAGACCCACAGCCGTGGGGCTCCGTCGTGCCCCCACACAAACCCTGGTCAGAGAGCACAGCACGGGCTGGCCAGCCCAGGGCAGTTCCTGAGCCTCCTACACCCCTTTGTGAATTCATTCTCAGGCATTCCTTCTCTCAAGAGTCGCTCCATCCCGAATCCTTCCTCGCACAAAAACCACCACCAGGATCTCTCCCACAGATGCAGGGACACCGTCAGGGCGGGCCCTGGGCTCCCGCTCTGGGTGCCAGCTCTCTACTCTGCGTCCCTCTGTTGCGGGCAGTTCGAGCTGTACCGGTCCCTCTGGTGTCTCCCCAGCTTCCCGGTGGACACCTGCTCCCGGCCGGGCCTGGTCGTCAGAGAACAGACACCCTGTGAAGCTACACTCCCGGGGATGCCGGCCAAGCCATCGCCCAGCCTGGGAGCACGGCCTATGCCACTTCGTGCACAACATGGAGTCAAAAGTCAATGAAGCCATCATCTTGCTCATTAATAAATCACAGAACATAACACAAATGCAGTTTCATCAGCGCTCAGTGTCTCCAGGTCCCTCCCTGGTGCTTGGATAAAATTTCATCTTTAGAGAACAATTCTGCAAGATCCAAAGGCCGACTGTGTCCTAGTGACAGCTCTGACTCTTCAGAGGAAGGCAAGTCAGACCCCTGCAATGAGCTCCCACAATGTGTGTTTGGAATCTCAAATACCTCCCTGCCCACACCACCGATCATCTCCCCAAGACCCATCTCTTCTTTAACAGACTTATCCCAAAATTTCTCATGCAGATGATTCCATCTTTCCTCCAGTCTTCGTCTCGAATGACACAGCAGGGAGAGCAGGGAACAATTTCAGAGATGGCACTTAACCTCGGGAGGTGCCGATCTGTGGGGGTGTCTGTCTCACGGAAAGAAGAACGTTTCCCTCATTTTCAAGAAAATTGTTTCCGATGGACCCCTCACCTCCGCCCCGTGCCTATTTTGCTGTCTTGTCCAAACTCTCCTCAGTGAAGTGGTAGAGCACAGTGCAAACAAAGCTCTCATGCAGCCAAGACCCAGAGCACGGCTGCCGGGCCACAGCCAACGGAGGCAGCTGCTGAACCTCAGGCGGGCGAGAGACGCTCTCATCGGGGCTGGACTCTTGAGAGGAGGCCTCCAGGAAGCTCAGACCGATGCACCTACAGCCAGACACAGGGTCCACAGGAACACAGCTTACCTGGTCTATCAGGGTCTCAGAAACGCTGACAACTTCAAGTTACAGTCACATAAATAAAAACTTTTGAACCCAGATTACCTTTAATTTGGGGCCACTTAATGTCTTTCATCAACTCCCATTGTCTTAGTTTAACAAATGGAATCATAAATTATGCAATTGACAGCATTGCACTTATTTGCAATTAGAATTCATTTGTCAGTACTCTGCCCATGAATAATTAAGGCTAGGATAACCTCGACAGAGCAAACACACTTTGGTGGGGTATACAGAATCTTTAGGAAGCCTCCATTTGTGATCTCCATTTTGGTTTGAAATGATCAGCTAGTAAATCACCACAAAGGACGTTCAACACAGCAAGCCTACAGTGTTATATGCTAGAAATGAGACCCAAGATACAAATGATCCCAAGGGTGATTTATTGCTGGAAGCAGAGTAACCAGAAGAATTATATTTTTGTAGAAATTCACTGAATGAAACGCCATGTGTGGTTCTGGACCCGCCTGGGGTAACTGTCTTTGCGAATCACATTTTCCCCACCTGCAAAGTGAGAGTGTAGGGATCTGTGACCCTTCAGATTCACTTTGGATTTAAAATTTTTAAGGCACTCTCAGAATTTTTAAGCTGCAGTCCATGAGTCCCCAGGGATCTGTAGATAAGAGTATATTTGAATATAATTTTTACTTCATCAGCTTAATGTTTTACTTTATGCACTTAAAAATATTATTCTCTGAAAAGATTCCTCTCCTTTACCAATATCTAAGAAGGTCATGGCAAAAGAAAAAAAAAAAAGGTTGAGTGCCATACAGAATGGCGCATATATGTGCATATGTACTAAACACATAAAAATTAATTTTTCTCCAAAGAGAAAATATAGGATACACACAATAATTCTTCAGATGTCAGTGCTGGGAGGAACTTTCAGTTGCTATCCCAGCGTCCCAACCCCTCATCTCCAGGTCAAGGACTCCTCCACAGCCGACCTGGCAGGTTGAGAGGCCCATTCAGGAGCACTACCTCGTACAATCCACCACAGTCCCACAAGGTGGGCACATCGCTGTCCTGATTCTACAAGTGAAACTGAACCCTAGAGAGTGAATGACTTGTCCAAAGTCACATGCCCAGAGCCAAAGTCTCGTGACTCCAAATCCTTGCTATATCACCTGGTGATGTTAGTCATCAGCCTTGATACACATCAAATCTATGTAAAACCTGATCAACAAAATCCACAAATGTGACTTAGTAGAAAAATCAAGCTCAGTCTAGATGTCCTGTAGTGTGGGTGATGGTGAATGCTCCCCTTCGAGGGAGAGCAGCCCAAAATGATTCATCGATCAGGAGCAAGATAAAACTCCCAAAGTCACCCTCAGGACTCCATCAGAGACAAGAATGCGTGCTCCAGAGACACCGAGGCCAGAACACACGGGAGTGCCACAGCTGAGTCACGATCTCCTGTAGATGCAAAAGAGATGCTTTGATTCTTGGCATTTCTGTGATGTATTTCCAAATGAAAACCTCAATCACAATTTCTAACTTATGAGAAAGTGAACTTTAAACTTTCCTTTCCTAACTAAACTCATAGCCTGGGATGTAAAGGACCTGAGAACTGAGAGGACCTTACTGTCTACAGAACATTCCAACTCAAAGCTCAGAAGCAGAGTTCCATTCAACAACTCAGCTGGTGTCTGTGCCAAGCACAGAATGCAGCACCCTGAAAGGGTGGTGAATAAGATATAAACTCAGGTTGTGTGGGTGATACATGCATTAAAAATAATAAAATAATAATAATTGCAACACAAGTCAGAATTTTCCAGGCCATAACAAAAGAGCATATCAAGGAAATGGAGACATTCACTTTGAATGGCAAAATTAAGTACACACAGGGCGGCCCAAAATAGGTACACAGTTGAATCAACGAAATTCATCACAACAGCTTCTATGGGTACACATACACACTGACACAAATGTGCAAATCAATATTGTATACCTACTTTTGGGCCACCTTGTGTGTACATGGGGGAGATGGATTTGGGGGCTGAAAAACATCCCTCAAATATTTCCCCTTCTCTTCATGTTCATCACCAGGTGAGGTAAAGAAAAGACAGGTAGAGAAGAGGAAGCTCTCTAGAAAAAGAAATAGTACCCACGTAAAAATAACAATACTAACAGTAATAAATAATGCATTGGGGAAAGCATGAAGCATGCTGTGCGCCAGGGACCCTGGGGAGGGTCAGGGAGGGAGATGAAGCTGAAGGCCTGTCTAAAGAGATCAGCCAGGCTAAGTCCTTGTACAGCAGGACACGAAGTTTGAACAGTACCTCACTGTTGATGAAGAACCAACTGATATTTTAAGTGGAAAACTCATAAAATCTGATCTTTTAGAGACATCCTTCTTGGGGCTGAGGGGGGCAGGGGGCTGAGGAGTTAGAAACTTAGAAGTCAGTTAAAAGGCTGTGGAACATCATGAGCCTGACAGGCAGCCCTTGCACGGAGATGGTTCCAGCATTCATTTATTGAGTCCAATACTGACTCTTAATAACTTTAATGAAGGTATTTCTCAGATATTTCATTGAATTTCAGTCAAGTAGAAAGCTAATGTGTCATTGGGTTATCTGATACTCCTTAAAAAGACCTTCAATACAGAAGAATAATGCAATAAGTAAATAAATTCTCAATAATGTAGAGAATTAAGCCAATCATCTAGAAAACTCATCTCCAAACTATTTTAACAATAATATGACTATTTCACATGGAAAATGGGTTTTAGCCTGAGGGACACATGGCGTGTTTTCATCCCCAAATGATTCAATCATGGTCATCATCTTGTGGAAATTCTTAATCTCATTTGTGCCACTCAGCCTTTGAATAATTTCCCACAGAAGACAAAGGGAGGGGAAAATGAGAAAAGAGAAGAAAGAGGAGGAAAGAAACCTAGAGAGAGAGACACACACACATACAGAGAGACCGTGTGCGCCGGAGAGACCAAGAGAAAAGATGGCCCAGAGGTTAATACAAGAACAAACATCATTGGAAGAGGATGGGGGTGGGGGACAATGGCCATCCGGACAAAGCTGGCAACTCTTCACACAGTCATCCAGCACCTCCCTGGATGCCTGACAAAAGGACTAATGAGATGAGGCTCTTTGCCACGTCACTTACTCAAAGAGAAAGCAGGTATGGCACGGTGACAACAAGAAAGGAGGTAGGATACTTCTATTCCACTGCACCTCATCGACTCATCCACCCTCCTTCCCATTCACGCAGTGAGCACTCTACTGAGGTCTTTCTTACGTTCTGGGCGTAGTGGCAGTCTGCGGGAATCACAATGAATGAATGAATGAATGAATGAATGAATGAATGAATGAAATTACCCCCCTTGCATGCCCAGCATTTGTTTCGCGTTGGTGCCGTTACAATATCCACAGAAATGGAGTAGATCTCTGAGGAATCCGAGAAGGACGGGTGATCTGACGGAGTTCTAGCTGTGCCACCTGAGGTAAAGAACCTAATGCTTGGGAGTCCCCATGGAGTCCCCATTTCTTCCTCTGTGAAACAGAGACAAGAGAACCTCCCAGTTCACTTCATGGGGTTGTGGTGAAGACAAAATCAAGTCATTATGCAGTAAAGTACTTTGTGATCGGCATGCACAGGACACCATTAGAATGCAGAAAACATCGGGAAGTTTACTTTAATGTTCACCTTGTGTTCTTTGAAGTAACTGTCAGTTGATTAGATTAATAATGTAAACAAGATGAGGGAGGGGGAGCAGGCATTTAGGCCACTTCATTGTTCCTAACCACAATGGGTGTGCTAATTATGGATCTCATTTGGCTAGTCACCAAAGCAAGCTCCTTAAGGACAATGCTATTCATCTTGTTCTAGGTAGTTTGCATATTTGAAAGAAATGAATCTGAACTGCTTTAAAAAATACAATAATTCATATTTCTGTTATTTTTAGGCTGCCTTGTTCGCCCAAGATCCTCCCCACCATCCCATGAGGATAGATCAGTGAGGTCGGACAGGTGGAACTTTGGAAATGAAAATACGTGACCGGCAATGCATTGACTCTACAAGGAGAATTATTCTGAGCATGGGAATCTGGGGGTGTGAGCGCTCTGGCTGAGCAAGAGTTGCACCTAGTAGTTGGACAAGGGGAAAGATGGCAGTGTTCTGTCTAAGGAGACAAGGAGGAAAAGGACAGCCCAGCCTGAGGAAGCCCATCCCTGGAGTCTCTCAGTGTGGAGAGTGGGCACTAGCTTCCCCCCTCCCATCAAGGCCATCTTCCAACTACTCTGACCCCAACACTCAACCTAGCCAGGTGCCCGGCTGGACTCCCAACCAGCAGGGTGGAAAGGGGGCCACCAGAGGAGCTGCGGACCGTCCTGGACGCTCCAGCTAACTGCACGCGAGTGGTACGCACAAGCCGAGGAGCACTTACCCTACCTCATCTCTGACCACAGCCTATGAGACACGTGTTGTTAGCCCCATTTCACAGAGGCATAGAGATGAAGCTCAGAAAATGTCATTGGTTTCCCATCATTCACATGGCTATTAGTAGAAGCAAATACTTTATTCTCCCTGAGCTTGCTTTTATCAGCTATGCTCTCTTCCGAAACATTAACCTCTCCTCTCTTCCATCCCCTCCATCCCATAATCCTATAAATAGTCAATTGTCTTCTTTTTAAGCTTTATCAGACATTACTAAATTATTATTTGATGTAGCATTCTATATTTATTTATATCCCACTTTCCCTCTATAAAGATTGAGGATGTCTTGCAATAAAGATGCCCAATAACATTAATATGGAATAAGGAAATTAGGATGGAAGCAGATACGCTAATCATGGGCTGCTATTGATTAATGGAGTATTACATTATGTATTACACTCTTTACACATAAACATATACATATACACACACATATTTCAATGTACATATATGTATGTACATATAATATATACACATACCATATATTTCAATATATGGAATGTGTGTGTGAGAGAGAGAGAGACAGTATTCGGCATGCATGCTGGTTAACTCTCTAGAGGGTCCGGCAGAAGTAATGCCCGGACTTGAGTTACAATTTTATTACAAAATCATAACCAAAAATACTTATGATTTTGTAATAATGCCCCTTTTTATGAACTGGTAATCTACACCAAAACTTGTATTACAAAATCATAAGCATATATGGCTATAATTCTGTAATAAAATCCTAACTCAAGTCCAGGTGTTACTTCTGCTGGGCCCTGGATATAATTTGATACAGAACTTCCTGGGAGTCAAGCAGACACACTCAGGGTGAATTACACAGCTTTCATTATGAGAATGGAGAAATCAGATTAGCAGTTTGGTGGAAACAAATTATTTCCTAATAATAAATTCTACAGGGTATCCTTCCCATTTTGTTAGATAGGTAGGTAGATAGATAGATAGATAGATAGATAGATAAATAGATAGATTCTCCCGTGGGCCTTCTGGCAGGTAATAAGAACCTCTTGATATTCTGGTAGTGGAACTCCCTTGTAAAAGTTCTTAGACAGACATGTCTCTTAAGAAATGCTGCCCTGCATCTACATGTTGACTCCTTATCTCCCTTTCCACTCATAGAGATCCACAATCTTTCTGCAATTTCTGATCTACTTATTCTCTGGTATCTCTGAAAATGTGAGTAATTGAATACTCAAAATGGCAGCACTCTGACAGAAATCAATTTAATCAAATTTAAATATTTGAAAGAAAGTTCAGCATCAGAAGATTTTATTTGAAAACTCGAATATGGAGGGGAGAGGTTGGTGTTAGTATGATACATCTATACAAATGTCATTAAATGTAGCAATTTTAAGAACTGGCGGTTGAAATTCACGTCTAGTGCAACAGATACTGCTTGGTTGACTTAGTAAAACCAGAACCTACTATTGAAGATGGCAGAAATGCACACAGCAATTGGGGCTGATCCTGGAAATTTTTGGAATAACCAAAGCATTTTTAAGTAATACATAGCATTAGAATCTTAGTAGCATTTTTATTTACCCAAGTATATTAATGTTCTTACAATAATGCTCAGGCAGAATTTATTATTGAAAAAGTGTCCATTTTCACCCTGGAGGTAAAACATACAAAGAAAATGTACATTTGCACATGTCTACTTTATTTCCTGATACAAAAATTTCAACTTGGGTTATAACCAAGAAGAGATGTCTTAATTATCAAGAATGAAGGATTTCTGGAGACACTGAGTTCCTCAGTTTCTTCGCACAGGGAGAGCCATTTTCTGATAGACGGGGGCGTGGGGGGAGGGGGACCGGTGGTCAGAAAAGTGGAGAACTACAATGAACTTGGTGTCCAGTGAAGCTGAGCTCCCATGGACAGGTTTGAGCCCTCAGTTTCATATTCTTCCAAATATTAATAACAATATATCATAGTGTTATTCTAAGGATTAAGTGAAACAATCTTACATGCATGTGGAACAGTTCCTAACACAAAGTAAACATTGCATAAGTGTGACTTCTTTTCCTTTTCTGTTTATCTTTGGGAATAGTTTAAGGGTCAAATAGCCATTCTGCAAATATTTATTAAATGTTTGGTCTCTGTACATAATATTCCAGTATTTGGGAGTGTACCAGTAAATACAATTAAATCCCTCTAGAAGCACCATATAAATACGAGTTGTGTTATTAAAGGATACTACATGATTCCACCTGTCCCAAGAGCTGGTTAAGGTTAGAATGCAAAGGGAAGGTCAAAATGGAGTCAGGAAATGGTCTTACAGAAGTGAAAAGCTTCTCTGCTTAACCCCATGAAAATTATTATGGGGAGCATCCCCCTTTAGAATTACCCAGCAATGCGGTAACCACTGAAGTTGCCAGGCATGCTGAATAAATTAGGAAACATTTTTAAACAATACAGATAAATCTTCTACCACTGTTTAGGATGTACAATGTCACCAGAGAATGTTATTCTCACTAGGAAACAAAACAAGTCAAAGAATCTACATTTTTGTTTTTGTTATTTTCTCAAATACGTAAGTTGAAGACAAAAGAAGCCTAAGTGAACTAAATTAAAAAAAAAAAAAACAACAACAAAAAAAAACAGGCCAGCTCTTCCTAAGAGAGAAAAGATGCTCAGTTGCTTGCCTTCCTGGAAGAGTAGTGGGGTACAAGAAGAACATGGCTGGAGATGAAGAGAAGCCAGCTGATATTTTAACAAAATTTTAAGGCTGCAAATGGGCTGGTATGACAGATTAATATCCTGAGAAATCCCAGGCACAGAGTGAGATTGAATTCACCTGCCAAATATTTCCAACTACTCTTCACTGAGTGCCAAAGACTCAGCGCAGGTTAGGAGCTGTGAAAGAGATCACCCATGAGGATGCACAGGGCCTCCTCCAGGTACCAAGCAGCTGTCCTCCAGAGGCAAGATGCAAAACAAGAGACTTATAGGAAATCTGATGGATGGATTACAGGTTATCAGGCGACAGTGAGGAAATGCAGGCAGTGACAGAAGCACAGAGCATTCCAAGGTTTTGCAGAGTGAAGCTGCTGTCAGAAGGCTTGGGTAAGCCAGCAGGGAAAAAAATTCTCCTAAGCCACGAAAGTCCAGGGAGTAGTCTAAAGAACAAAGACACCCCCTAGCAACCCATAAATCTTAGATCCGGACTATAAAATAAAGTTTGCACAAAGTTTAGAGAGCTATTGACTCAGTTGTAATGCATAAAATGACCTCCAGAACTCTGGCTGGTCAAAGGCATACACTGTGCTGAAGAGAAAGTCTCAAGCCACCCTCAAAACAACTCAAGCCTGCAATGAGTGAACTGAATTAAACTTAAAGTGCTACAAAGTCCAGGCTCGAACTCAGTGACAGATCAGTGACTTAGGCCTTTGCTCTAAAAGCCTGACAGAAGGAAGGGTGTGTTCTTTCCTGGAAGTAAATACTGTTTGCTTCAGTCTGGTTTTTATCCAAAATGTCTTCCATGTGACTGATATTATAAGACACATCAAGATTCAAGAAAATGTGACCCAGGGACAATAGAGAAAACAAGCAATGAAAGCAGAACCAGATAGCCCAGATAATGAAATGCCAGACTGGATCTTGGAAATACATAGGATAAAAATGTTAAGAGTCTAGTAGAAAAGGTATACAGTACACATCGAGAGCTGACTGATTATGGTTAAAAAGTAGAACCATTTTTATATCAAATGGAAACACTAGAAATAAGAAATACAGTATCAGAAATAAAGAATTCAACATGAAGCTTTAAATTAAAATGGACACAGCAAAGGAAAGAAAACAGTGGACTCGAAGATAGACAAATATAAAGTAACCAAAATGAGACTCAAAGACAGAATTAAAAAAAAAAAAATGGATGGACCTGGAGATCATCATGCTTAGCGAAATAAACCAGACAGGAAAAACAAAAAAACTGTATGACTTCACTCATATGCAGAATATAAAACTGAGAGCAACAAAGAAAAAAAATGAACAAACAAATAACCCATGGACACAATCAATAGTTTAATTTTTATTTGGGGACGAGTGGGTTAGGGAGAGGAGAAGGGGGAGGGAGTAGGAAAGGAGGGAGGGGGAGCTAAATATATGATGATGGAAAGAGAAGTCACATTAGGTGGTGAACTTATTATACATGTTGACATTGCACTATAGAGTTGTATGCCTGGAACCTATGTAATCCTTGCTAACAGATGTCACCCCAGTAAATCTAACAATAAAAATAAGTTAAAAAAAAAAAAAGACCATTTGAAATCTGTGGGACAACATGAAAAGTTTTAGTATGTAATGGGAGTCCCAGAAGTAGAAGAGAGAGAACAGTACAGATGAAATATTTTAAAATAAAAATGGCCAAGAACTTTTCAAAACCGACAAAGAACATCAACCTACAGATTCAAAAAGCCAACTGCAAGTGACACAAGTACAAAAAAAACTACACCTAGGCCTAAGTGTGAAAACATGTGAAATCAATTTAAAGGAAAAATTGCAAATGGATCCCAAGTGAAAAAGAACAACATGGTAACAGCTACCTTCTCATCTGGAGGCCAAAACACAATGGAATAAAACTTTTTAAGTGTCGTTGAAAAGGGAAAAAGCTGTCAATCTAGAATTCTATAGCCAATGCAAATATTACTCAAAAATGAAAACAAAATAATGTGTGTTTTTACTTGCACAAAGTTACAAAGAATTAATCTCAAAGTTTTTCTTACATTGATAGAAAACTAAACCAAATGAAATTCCATGCCTATAAGAAAAAAGAAAAACCACAAAAAGGGTAAAGGGCACAAAAGGAGAAAATAGAAGTTATTTTTGTTAGCATCTTGAAATATTTTATAGATCATTCACAGTTTAAAATATATTGTAGCATAACCTATACAGAGAAAATGTATTTAAGACAATGAAAGCACAAAGAGCAGCATAGTGAATGAAATTACGGTGTTAAATCTTTCAACATTGATTAAAAAGCATAATTTTATTTAAAGGTTAACAATAATAACTTAAAGATTTGTGTTGTAACATCTAAAGCGACCAGTAAAATAAATCAAAAGGACATATATCTTTTTAAAAAATCAATACAGACTTGTGCTTCTGGCCAAAATAGAGTAATGAGATAGGATTTCTCTTCCCATTTGGAGCAATTTTTAACAAAAAGGGCAAATTATATAAAACAACAGTTTTCAGATGATGGGTACCAGGCAATTCAGGAAAGTGACACTTGAGACAGAGGAAACAAACAAATTGAGCACTACAATGACACAGCTTAAGATCTAGAGAAAATTTCCAGGCTTCTGTACAGGAGAGTGATTTATGGAGATTCTGCACTATTTCCTTGAGAAGAAAAGACAGATCTAAGGGTCAGAAGAGGCCCATGTAGCTGGAGTATACAAGGCACTCCAAGGAGTTCCTACAATGATCAAGACAATGCAATGTTGGCTTAAGGACAGAGAACTAGATCAGTAGAACAGAACAGAGACTCCAGAAATAACCCGCACATATACAGACAATTAATTTTGACCAAGGCAACTGAATGGAGAAAGGATAGACTTTTCAACAAATGATGCTGAAAACATTGACTTTGTATACAACAGGAAAAAAATTACCTTCAACCTATATCTCATACCATATGCAAAACTTAATTCAAACATTGATGACAGAACAAAATTAATAGTCCCAGGCGACTGAGTTTTCTAGTTCATTCATTAAACAAACCTTTACCGAGTGCTTAAGATGACTTTTACAATATATGAGATAAATACAACACGGGAGAGGGGGAGGAGAGAATGGAGAGGAAGTGTGAGAAAGAGAAGGAGGAAGGGGAGAACATTAGATATTGCACATTTATAACCCTCACAAAAAACTCATAGGGTAAATATCACAGAAGAACCTATCGCTTGGAGTTTAGGAAATTTAAGGCAACACGAGTAGTAATGTGGAGAGGTGGGATTCAAGTCGAGGTCTAATTTGCCTCCTAAGTTCTTGGTTTCTCTGCTACATTGCCCTGACCCCCAGAACAGTCTAGCAAGGGAGACGGACAACAAGAAAATGCAATGCAATGCGATGAGTGCTATAATAGAGATAAATCCTTAGAATTTATTCTTCCTGGTGGAGTCCTGGATTTCTCATGGAAGAGGTGTCACTGGAATTGGGTATAATTACTATTGATTGGGAGCTGGCTAGAAAAGACATACTTGGACGCCTGTGAAATGGAATTGCGAGTGTATAGAGAATAACAAGGAGTTAGATGAATTTGGAATGCAAGCATTTCTGGGGTTTTAAATTGCCAGAGACAAGAGTGGATACGTCATTTGGGGACTAGACTGAGAAATGCTGTGTATGTTAAAGTAACGTTTAATTTGGTAGGGAGTGGAGAGTTATGGAAATGCTTGAGTAATGGCACTCCCCATTAATGTGATGATGTATGGAGCATGGAGCCAAGTAGAGATCCTAAATGGGAAGACCTGTTGGAAATCTATTGCAATTACCCACTTGGGAGCTGAAGAGATCCGGAAATGGGACCATATTAGTAGAAATGGAACAATGCAATGGAGCAAATAAAATTTAGGACGCAAACTTGACAGCATTTGATAAAAACTTGAATAAATATGGAGATGGCAAAACTGCTCCCAGTGTCAGGCTCTGGGGAGTCTGCAATTGGGAGAGAATGTGAGAAAAGGTGGAAGTGGGAAGACATCGAATTAATAAGCTGTTTACTCCCTTTATCCAGTATTCCCATTTCAGTCTTTGGGAACCTTCAAATTTTTTAACTAAAAAGGCCATTCTGAGTTACAATAAGGCTTCTGTCTCCCTTCTGCTTGCCCAGCAGGATATCTTACTGCCTGGCACTTCCACCTGTGACATATCCCAGCCAGCAGAGGATCAGATTTGCTTTTACACCCACTTTCCATTTAATTTTTCCCTGCTTACAGCTCAAGCCAAGAGCGGCAGTGTGGTGAGGTATTCCTTTCCTCTACGCTCACAGCTGGACTGTGCATTGTAGCCTCCCCTGACATTAGGTGTGATCATCTGACCAGGCCTGACCCGGAAGCCTGCACAAAA
Source organism: Lyroderma lyra (assembly GCA_004026885.1). NCBI lineage: Eukaryota > Metazoa > Chordata > Mammalia > Chiroptera > Megadermatidae > Lyroderma > Lyroderma lyra. The sequence goes on from PVJL010005570.1 coordinate 46,357, forward strand.
TGCTCCCCTCTCATTTACACCCCCCCAATCTGCCAGTTGGATGTCAGTTGTCCAAGGTGACCTTCAAAGCCACATGTTGCAGGGCCTCCATAAGCCAGAATGATCACACAAAGCAGGGTCTTCTCTCCCCCATATCACCTCCTGGTGACTGTTAGACTTTACATAAGCCAGAAATAAACTTCGATTAAGTGAAACTATGGAGGTTTTAGGTTTTATCTATGAAGCCACTGAAATGCCAGGGTTTATCTGTTAAATAAAACACCAGCATTGCAACTCGGCGAATAATGGACTCTAGCCCACTTGAGACACAATCCAGGTTTCTGGGCAACAACAGCTTCGAAAATACCATTTACCCAGAAACTGTAAAGTTGATTCACACACAGACACCAAAAAACCCTGCAGTCCATTGGGAGGGGGCCTAGATCCAACAGAGCTCCGACCTGCAAACTCTTCTGAGGCTGAATTCTAGACCAAGGCCAGTGCCCTGGGGACGTGCTTTGGGGGAGGCCAGAACACCCACCTGGATGTTTACAAACATCACTTTGCTTAGACCTTGCACAGAGCCTGCCATCTCATAGTACGTCTTCTCATTCCATTGGGGTTATTTGTTCCCCTTTGGGCCACCAAGTGGAAAATAAGCCACAAAGTCCCAGAATAGAGAAATGACAGAAATCATAACTGAGACCTGAACTCTCAAATGAAAAGAGACTGAAAGTAGTGGCCCTTGTTCATTTATTTTCTTTTCTTTTTTGATTACTTTTATTGAAGTATAATATACATTGAAAAAGTGCACAAGAGAAACTGTTGGTTCCTACGTGTACAGTTCAACAAATTTTCACAAACTGAACAACATTGTGTAAATCTGTATCCAGATCAAGAAGTGCATCACCAGCACCCCTCCATCCACTCATGCTCTTTTCCCATGTCACTCCCCCAAGGGTATTCATTCTCCCCACGTCCCCAAGCATAAATTAATTTTGCCCACTTCTGAGCTTTATACAAGTGCAAATGAAAGCATTCAGGATGTATTCTGTCTCTAGCTTTTTTCAACATTATATTGGTATGCTGCAGCCACAGTGTTCCATGTGGCTCATTGCGTTACTCAGTTTGTTCATGCTATACAGTATTCCATCATATACGTAAACCATATGTACATATCCTTTCGACAATCAATGGACCACTTGGCTAGTTTCAAGTTTGGGTATTGCAAATAGTGCTGCTATGAGCACTCTTGTACACATATTTTGATGAATGTATATAAGCATTTCTGTTAGCAATCTACCTAGGAGTAGAATTTGGGGGTCATACGCTATGGATTTCTTCAGTTTTCGTAAATATAATCAAAGTTTTCCAAAGTCGTTATACCAACTCCATGCTCTTTGTAATCAATACCCTGCAAATGGCAAGAGGACCAGGCAAACCATGAATTAATTTAAGGGCATACTGACTCTGAGACCCCATGGAACAGTCAGGGGAAGTTGTGGCACCAGGGGACTGAGGCCCAGGAGACAGATCTGGGCAGGATGCAGTCATCAGCATAAAGGTAAGAGAAGGTGAGATGCAATCCCCCAAGGATACTGTGAGGCATAGAAAGCTAAGAGAGGCAGGTCCAGGACCTGCCTCAAGAGAAAGGGAAAGAGATGACCGTCTGGGGAGCTCCAAGATGGCAGATTAGGTAAACGCTCTACCTGCTGCCTTCCAGGACCACATCAAAATTACAACTAAGTTATAAAACAACCTCAAAAATATCTGAAGCCTAGCTGAACAGAACCCCTATCACTAAGGATATGAAAAAGAGGCCACATCAAGACTGACAGGAGGGGCAGAGATGCAAAACGGGCTGACCCCAGACCCACAGCAGTAGTTGAACAAGGAGGGGAGCACCTCAGTGACAGAGCTCTCCCCTGAGAAGGGAGAGGTCGCAGCCCCGCACCAGGCTCCTCAGCTCAGGGGTCCTGTGCCAGAAAGAGCAGTCCTCACAACATCTGGCCATGAAAACCAACAAGGACTCTGTCCATCAATCCCGGTGAGATAGAAGGTAGCTAGAAACCCAGACATCCTCTTAAAGGGCCCACCCATAGATTCACTTGCTTGCAAACACCTGGGCTCCAGTGGAGGGACAACAACTCAAGAGATGCCAGAGACAAGCAGGGAAAGACTGAGTTATGTGGCTTCGGGGTGAGGGCTTTCTCCCTATGTGGAGCTTTCCTCACGTACAGCCTAAGGGAGGGCACCATCTTTTCTATATTGAACCCACTCCCAAAGGACCAAATCTGAGACCTCACTGGCCTGGCAAATTCCATGCACGTGCATCATGTTGGTGACACCCCAGGTCCCTGCCCCACCCACCAGGGGCACCCCCGGCTTCCGCACGGCCAGCCCCGCCCCACAAGCAGCAGAAGACTTCCATAGCTGCAAACGGCCCACAGAAGAAAATACAGGAAGTAAACTCTCAGATATTACGGCCTGGGAAACTCTCAATGGCAGACAGGTAAACACAACTTGAGCTGCAACCTCCCTTGGGCAGCTTTCAGAGACCTGTAAGTCTGAGGTGAGCAGTGGCTGGCCAAGGTGTTTTCAGGGCAATTCACAAAGTGGACATGGGCGGGCATCAGTGCAAGAACCAAATCTGCATTAACTTTGCAAAAAACCACAGCCCACACCCCTTGACTCCCTGGGACCCTGCCCCATCCAGCTAGTTGCTGCATCACCAGAGACTTTCTCAACACCAGGTTAATCAGCTTGGTCCACACACCTAAGGAGGCTCTTTCAATGACTGAGCCTTCAGGGCAGCCAGCAGGTGGTAACAGGCCTAGGAGGCCCTACGCCTTTTGCTAAGCTGCCCCAGGCCCAATGCTGGTAGCAGCCAGCCTAGGTTCGCAGCAAGGCCATGCATACATATCTCCAGGTCCACTTAGGCAGCAACTAACCACTTACAGTTTTGTGGTTCCTACCAGGTAGCCCCAGGCCAGTCATAGGCAAGGCTCCAATTAACACATTTCGTACTGCTCATGAGTTTTCTCGCGTTTCGCGCGCCATCTGTTAAGGACCACTCACGAGTTTTCTCATTTTTCACGCACCTAACGTGAATTATGATCTGTAGTTATGCAGTCCCTGGCATATGTCTTAGAGATTTCTATGTGGTCCACAACTGAAGCGCCTCCCAAGAGACACCAGAAACAGTACACTCAGAGGCCAGCTTCAGACCACACCAGTACACCACCCGGTTAGCCGCACAAGCAGAACACCCAAAGGGAGGTCTCATTCAGCCCATGAAGAGGAAGAATCAGTATAGTAAAATGTCTATACTGCCCAAAGCAATCTATAGATTCAATGCTAGCCCTAACAAAATATAAATGGCACTTTTCACAGAACTAGAACAAATAATCCTAAAATTTATAAGAAACCATAAAAGACCCCAAATAGTCACAGCAATTCTGACAAGAACAAAGAGCGAGGTATCGTGCTACCTGATATCAATCAAACCATACTGCAAGGCTACAGTCATCAAAAAGCATGGTATTGGCATAAAAACAGACACATAGATCAATGAACCAGAATAGAGTGCTCAGAAAGAAATCCATGCCTATAGGTCATTTAATCTATGACAAAGAAAGCAAGACTGTACAAGGGGTGGTCAAGAAATTCATGGAATAAAGAGAAAGGGTAAAAAAATACTATTTATTATTTTTTCTTTTCAATATATTCACCCTTAACCCTAATAGATTTTTCAGATATTTCAATAAGCTTATTTATACCCTCAAAGAAATGTTTTGTTTTTGCCCCCAAATTTCAGCTTTAACCTCTTGGTGATCTGTAAATTTCTTCCCTCGAAGCTGTATTTTCATATTTGGGAAACAAATCACAATCAGATGGAGAGAGGTCTAGGCCGTAGGGAGTATGGTTTAAGGTTTGGGAGCCACACTCATGAAGAGCAGCCAACGCACTGTTGCTCTTGTGCATGGGCACACTGACATGCAAAAGCAGCACCCCTTTGTTCTGTTTTCTTCATATTTTCTCCACAGATTTTTTTAACTGTTTCAGCAGTCTGGAATATTCTCTCCACTTACTGTGACATCCTTATCCTTGTGATCGATCAGCAGATGCCCTCTGTATCCCCCCAAAAAAACAGTAGCTATGATTTTTTTATGCCAATTGTGACATCCTGAACTTCTTAGGGGTTAGCATGCCCTTTTTATGCCACTGCATGGCTCTTACTTTGACTCAGGCTCATGATGAGGAACCCAAGTTTCATCTCCAGGGACAGTCCAGTTTAAAACTTCATCTTCGTTGTCTCTGTGGAGGTCCGAAAACCATCATGAACCCTCGACACTGTCGTTTTTTAAGCGGCGTGAGCATTCTCAGTACCCATCTTGTACTGACTTCTGACATAAGAATCTAAGGAGATGCTGATAGAGAATATTCGAAATGGTTGTAGGTGATACTCCAACCGTTTCTGCAAGCTGCTTTTTGTTCCATCTGGCATCTTCCACAACAAGTTCTCAACTCTTTTGACAATGTCTGAGGAAACAGCCGCAACAGGGTGACAGAGGTCATACTCAATTGACTCTCTGCCTTGCTTGAAAGGGCTGTGCCACTTGTAATCATGGAATTCCCAGGGCAACAGTCCCTGTAAACCACTAACATCTCTTCCAAAATGGTTTGAGGTGTTTTCCCTTGTTTTGTGAGGAACTTAACGATGATGTAAACTTCAATTTTATCCATACTAGGGATTTTCTTCAAAACACAGACTCAAGTCGGCTAAAATTTGGCACATATACTAATAATAAGTCACATAATCAAACCATGTGCACTAGTAATCCCATCTCTCCCATAACCCCCTCCGCCACATTGCACGAATTTCTTGACCACCCCTCATACATTAGGGTAAAGAGAGTTTATTCAATAAATGGTGCTGGGAAAGTTGGACAGATACCTGCAAAAAAACTGAAACTGGACCACCTTCTTATACCATATACAAGAATAAATTCAAAATGGATTAAAGACTTAAATGTGAGACCCGAAACCATAAAATTCCTAGAAGAAAATATAGGAAGTAAACTCTCAGGCATTACCCTAAGCAATATTTTAACTGATGTATCTCTTCCAGCAAGGGAAACAAAAGAAAAAAATAAACAAATGGGACTACATCAAACTAAAATGTTTTTTCACGGCAAAGGAAACCATCAACAAAACAAAAAGACATTCTACTGAATGGAAGAAGGTATTATAATTGCCAGTGATATATCTGATAAGGGGTTAATATTTTATTGAAAACTTATACAACTTAACCAAAAAAATAACTCAAATTAAAAATGGGCAGAGGACCGGAATAGACATTTCTCCAGAGGATATACAGACATATGAAAGATGTGCATCTCTGATCATCAGAGAAATGCACATAAAAACCACAATGAGATATCACCTCACACCTGTCAGAATGACCATCATTAATAAATCAAAAACAAGTGTGGAGAGGATGGGACGGACAGGGTATCTTTGTGCGCTGTGGGTGGGACTGCAAATGGATTCAGCCACTTTGGAAAATAGTATGGAGTTTCCTCAAAAAAATAAATACAGAACTACCAAATGATCCAGCAATTCCACTCCTGGGTATTTAGCCAAAGAAATCCAAAACACTAATTTGAAAAGACATATGCACCTCTGTGTTCACTGCAGCACTATTTACAATAGCCAAGCTATGGAAGCCACCGAAACACCCATCTGCAGGCAACTGGATAAAGAAACTGTGACACATTTACACAATGGAATATTACCCTGCCCTAAAGAGAATGCAACCTTGCCATTTGCAACGACATGGATGGGCCTGGAGTGTATTCTGTTAAGTGAAATAAGTCAGACTGAGAAAGACAAATACCATATGATCTCACTTATATGTGGACTCTAAAGAAGAGAATAAACAAAACAGAAATAGGCTCATGGATACAGAGAACAAACTGATGATTGCTAGAAAGAATGAGAGTTTGGGGAGTAGGTGAGAAAGGTGAAGAGATTAGGAAGAACACGTTGGTAGCTACAAAATATTCATAGTCATGGGGATGTGAAATACAGTCTGGGAAAAACAGTCAATAATATTGTAAAATCTGTATAGTGTCAGGTGAGTGATATCGGAGAGATCACTTCATACATTATATAAATGCCTAACCACTAGACTGTACACCTGAACCTAAATAAAAGAATACTGAATGTCGACTAGACGTTAAGAAATACACAGCCATGAACTGTGAAGTCCGGCACAGGGAATATAGCCAAGGGTATTGTAATAGCTCTGTGCGGTGCTGGGTGGGGAGCAGACCTGCTGGGGTTATCGCTTTGTGAGGTGTGGAAACGGCTAATCACTATGTTGCTGTGTCCCCCTGAAACTAATAAAAAAGGGAGAGCGGGACGAGGAGCGGAATCGGGGGGCCCGGGGAGGCGCCCTGCCGGCTGGCAGAGAGCTGGGGGTTGTGCGGGAGGCCCGCGTGCACTCTGCACTCTGCGGGCGCTGCCAGGCTGGCTTAAGGAGATGGATTATTTTACATTCCCTGAAATTTACTTTGAACAAAACTTTCTCCAGACGGTGCCCTTGTTCGGCCGTCGTGACTAATTCCCCTGCCTCTTCCCTGCACCCCCGTAGGAGACAGGGCGATCCGCCGGGAGAATAATCGCTCTTGGCACTTTTTCTTTTGAAAATAACCCCAGTACTTCATTAGATCCGAGCTAACTCGTGTTCCCCCACGACAGCCTGACTTAGTACAACGGAGTTTAACATCTTTATGATACAGGTAGCTCTGAAACCTACCAGACCAACATTGGAGGTGTGTTCCCTTCTAACCTGGGTGAATTTCTCTGTAACATTGCTGATGGAATCCACTAGTTCAGACGCTTGAATGGTGCGAACCCTTCAACCTCGGAAAGAGGGGTGGCTGCCACCCTTGAGATTGCCTTCTTTCTGGGGTGCGGGGAGTGGCCTGCAATAATCAGAGGAAGGAGGAAAAGGGATGTGTAATTACTGGAGATGCCTCCTGGGCACCACAATAAAATAGAAGCCTTTTGAGAATTCAAAGATTAATGAAGTATAACCGCTTCCCTCAAGTGGAATGAAAGGGCCAGCAAACACACCATTCGCTCTTGCACGATGTAGACTAGAAAAAATACCAAAATTGACGTACGAGCAGCATGTTGTAGAAATACACACAAGAGATGCCTCCCTTCCTAACCCTGACTGGCGAGATAGCTTCTTTAGAAAGTAAAATCAGCTTGTCAGTGAGTGAAACTCTGCCAATCACAGCAGCAACCTTAGAGAAGAGCACAAGAGCAAGCCAAGATGTAAACGTATGTAGCGGCTACGTCTCAATAGAGCCAGCACTGTGTGCAGTTAGAGCAATGGTTGTCACGATGCGGTCCCCAGACCAGCAGCACCAGTTACCTGGGACCTTGTTAGACATGCGCAGTCTCAAGGCCCCACCTCAGACTCCCTGAATCAGAAATACTGGGCACAAGGCTCAAAAATGTGTGCTCACAAGCCCTCCAGGTGATGCTAAAGCCCATTTAGGTTCGGGAACCACCGGGACAGAGGGTAGTGTGCATGGAGTTGTGTGGTGTGTGATGAGGCCGAAAAGCATGCTGGTCTGCATCGTGGTGAGCTTAGAATGCAACTAAGGTGGTGATTTTACTCCGCGAGAATAGGGAGCAGGGGAGTGACATGGTCAGAGTTGTGCTTCAGAAAGAAAACCAACAGCAGGTGGATGAGACACTAACAAAAGGAGTATGAGTGTAGGGAGAAAATACTTACAAGCCTATCACGGGAAATCCTGCAGCCCAAGGAGGTAAACATGAAAGTCATCATTATCTTTGTGAGAGAATAGCCCTACTGAATGAAATGTGAATAGTGTTCACAATTTGGCCCTGCAACAGAAGATTCCAGATCGTGGTGCTTTTACACAAGCACGAAAAGAAACTGACATCCTCGGGCTCACTCAGTATCCAGCATTACTTTATATGTCTCATCTCCCAAAATCCATGTATCAACCTCAATGTGAAACTGTTCAAAACTGCCCAAGATCACACTGACGGGCAATGACAGAGGGAGACCTCAGAGATCTAAGAACCGAGTGAGACATAAAAGCAACAGAAGCAAAACGATCACATTTCTCATCTCCTCCTACACCGTGCAGCCGAAGCTAAGCCTGGCTTCAGCCTTGGCGCTCCCTGTGACTGCAGCCCATCCCTATGGTATAGCATAGAGACATGGAGAATCAGACCCAGTCCTGCCCAGTAGTGTTCTGGGGCCCCTTCCATGCACTGTCCACCCCACTTCCCACATCACCTTCAGGAAGACTCATGAGTACTCTCTGCCCCTTATGCCAGCCACATAAGCAGTTCCCACAGCCTACCCCCAGGTTGAACTTGAACACATTGAAGTCCTCCCCCACTGAAATCACCCATGCAAATTTTCATGGTCCGGAAACCACCCATGGCAGAGACCTTGGAAATTATTGGGTCTATTTATTAACATGGAAACCAGAGCCCAGAGAAGGTAGGAGAGTAAAATATAAGAAATTTATGGAACTAAAATCAGATTTTCTTAGAGTTCTTTCTGTTTTACCACAGGCTGTTTTGTGAAATCTTCTTGCATCATCACTCAGATGCTAAGGCAGTGACTGACACCTATTAGGTACTTAATAAATATTTTCTGACTGAATGATTGAAGTTCTCATCCATCACTTCTAGTCAGTACTTTGTAGCCACCTCCCTCAACCATCCTCAACTCTTCCCCTCTAGTCTTCAGAGCGTCACGGTCGCTTGCCTCTCACAAGGAGGCGGCCATGTAACAGGGTCCCCACACTATCTGAAGGTCGAGCATTCCTATGAACCTTCTGCAAGCAGAAATGGGGTAAAGCAAAGAAGAAGCAATCACCAGTCATTTCTATAGAAAACAATTCTTAATGTTCCCAGCACCCCTGAAAAAACCTACCAAACAATACCAAATACCCTAATCATGTCCGGTTTTACATTAAGGGTAACATCCTTGTGAGCCCTCTGGCTTTTCTGATACCTTAGGACACATCTTGCTAACAGATGCACAAACCCCATCAAGCTCAAGCACAGATGCTCGCAGACGCAGTTCAAGGCTGCGGCAGCTCGGAGCTGAGGTGCCGAGTGTGGTTCCAGGGCAGCCGCTTGGGGTGCCCCGCCTCGCTAACAGCTTCCTGCAGAACAAACGCTGAAGGCTATCGTCCCTCTTGGCCTTCGTTCATAAAAGCGGAAACCCTGCTTGGACTTCTTTGGGTTAGCAGAAACAGGAACAGCAATGAAATCCTCACGTAATGTCATCGACAGGTTCTGCGACTTGAAGCAAAACAATGCACGAAGACACCAGTTTCACCATAGAATTGATCTAAACAAGAGTTAAGTTCCTCTGGCATCGCATCAAAATTATAACAAGAGACATGATTCAAGGGCCTCCTGTATTCATGTAGGTCTTTCCTGAAAGCAAAGTGGAGTCCCAGAAACTTTCAAAAACCAGGTTGGGGGGCTGGGAGGCTGAGGGTGCCTGTGCCCACTCTTCAACTGATGTTACACCAAAAAGGACAGCATTTCGTTCTTCAAATTAAAAAGATAACGCGTGCACTTATTTCTATACAGAAAAAAAAGAAACTATCTCTACTTTGAAAAACAACATGGACCATGCAAGGATTTCTATTATTTTTTTAAAGAAAAACTTTATTATTTGCAAGTGCCTGCAGCAGAATAGGACGGGCTACTGGGGGTGGGATTGCAGCACCTGCTGCGTTTGCCACTTGATGATGTTTGCAAAGGGCCTAACGGAGTCTCCTTCAAGGACACCGAGCACCTTTGAGGCAGCAATCGACACACTTGTTTACGCAGCTGCATTCTTGGAGCCACCAACGCTTGTTACGTGGACCCATTAACTGGAATGTTTGGAAACATATCCCCATTTATCCTATTTTTCTGGGAAAGCAAAAGTAATTCCTTCTCGAATTTAAGTCTCTTCCACTTGAGCGTGCATTTGGAGATTTCAGAGTGATTCGCGTCTAATAAACGAAGTGAGGTTTTCTTCCCCGATTCAGGATGCTGTGGGGAGGTCCACAACCTCCCTCCGAATGTTCTTTGGCTTTCTCCTTCTTTGCTCCCTTATCTCACTCAATCAAACAACATTTCCGAGCAGTCCTTATTCGCCAGGCCCTGGGCTAGAAAGCTGCAGCGGGCACTTCCTCCCCCTCCCCCACACGTGTGCTCATTCGCTTCCAGCTGGTGGCATTGTCCCTACCGAGCAAGACGGAAGTCACTACCCTGACCTCATCCTAAACTGCAACCAATAGGGAATCAGGATGGTGGGATGTCCTCTCTTTGACCAGCGCTCCGTTTAGACCTGCCCAGCACACATTTCCTGAGGGTCTGTTATGAGCCAGACCCAAGGCTAAACCCTGAAGACGAAGAAAGCTAAACTTGGCCTCCAAGCGTTTCGTGGGGGACACAGATGAGGAAGTAGGCAATTAACCCCCAGATTAATATGCAGGGAGGCTATGGGGCCCCCCAAGGAGAGGCGCCTAACCTAGACTGGAGAGGTCTGAAAACTTCTCGTGTGGGAGCAGGTCAGAGAAGTCCCATTGGCAGAAGAGTCTGGAAGGAGGAGGAGTCAGCTAGGTGAAAGGGGGAAAGGGGGGCATTTAGACAGAGCAAACCGCCAGAGCCAAGACCTGAAACTGCCGGTCACTCCACTGGGCCTTGAAAAGTGACGTTAAGCACAGTGGTCGCAGTAATGAAGGCAGCCAGGCATTCTCAGCAAGGAAGCGCCTTGCCACCCCAGACTCGCTCTGAGAGAGCAGCGGCAAAGGGTGGGGCACCCTCGCCAACAGGGCCAAGGGCACGCGGGCTATTCTTCGCCTCTCGAAATGCATGCAGCGGTGCCACCGCAGGGGCTCACTTCTTAGTTTAGGGATGTGCTCATGCAGATTTTCTCCAAGGGTAGTCTCATCGGCATCACCTGCACCACTTTTCTAAAAATTCCGTGTCCACTGACCACTGTGTGTATGTGCCCAATCAGAATCTCTAGGCGTGGGTGTAAGAATATGCGTTTGTCAGAAGCATCCAGACGAGCATTGGCCCTGAGTTTGGAACCGCTTTCAATACGGTCAGAGCAGGGATGCTCGACCTTGGGTGAAGTCACCTGGAAAGCCGAGGCCCCACCCCCATATTTTCTGACTCACATGGCCTTGGGTAGGGAGGACATAGAGAGCCCTGAGCTGGGTTCAGTCATGTATTCAGTGCAGACGGTCTCAATAACACCTTACTCTCCTAAAGCTGTGTCCTTGAAACTGGGCCCTCGTGTGGGGATGGTGGGAGGGACATACATTTCAAGGACGGGAAAGGGGTGAGGGGCTCATGAATGCTCAGGTCCAGCTCTCTGGTCAGAAGTGGTCACGTCCTCTCGATGACCTCCCCCAACAGTATGCCACCAAAAACACAATCCATAAAAGAGGTATTGATTAATTGAACTTCATAAAAATTAAGAATTTACATTTCTCAAAAGACACTTCTAACAGACTGAGAAAACAAGTCACGGACTGCAAAAAAAAAGTTGCAAGTTTCACTTCTGATGAAAGATGTATTCAGAACATATAAACAACAATCCAACCTCGAAAACAAGAAAACAAGCAACCGAATAAAACTAAACGGGCAAAATACTTAAACAGAATCTTTACAGAGAAGAAATGCCTATTATTAATAACATGATTATGATAAAATAAACTGCCCACACCCAGTGCTAATGAGGGTGTGGAGAAACACCGGGGTCATGGGTGCTGGGGGACAATCAAGAGTCATTTGCATCACATCATTATTGAGATATACACAATCAACATGATTTTTGACTGTTGATGTTGACCTTGACCACCAGGCTGAGATAGTATTTGTCAGGTTTCTCCATTTCAAAGTCACTCTTCTCATCACTTCCTCACCTTTCCATAACAGACATTTGAAGCAAGTCACTGTGTGACTCATACTCAAGGATGGGAGTTCCACTCTTCTCCTTTAAGGGAAAGTATATGTAGTTTATTTGAAATCCTTCTGCATGGCAGATTGGTCTCTAATTTATTCAATCTTTTTTTCATATCAATATGGATATTTCTTTAATACTTTGGGTTATAATCCAAATTGTTCTAGATTTGACCATTGGAAGGTCTTACAATTGGTTCTTATGCCCCTTGGACATACGCCATCAATGTGGCATTTTTATTTTTGTTTTTGTTTGTTTCAGTACTACAAGATGCTCTAAGCTGATATATATTTCCTGCTTGGGTTCTAGAATTAGCCATTTAGTCAAAGAGCCCTGCTTCCTTTGATTGTAAAATGATGTTAGAACTCAAGCTCTGAGTGCTGGGTGGATGGGTTTTTTGTAGAGCTACGTTCCCCACACGACACAGCAATCCACGCCTCGGTATTTACTCAGGTGAAATGAAAACCTATGTTCACACAAAAACCAGCATGGGGATATTTAGAGTGGTTTTTCTTGTAATTGTCAAAATCTGAAAAGCCAAATAGAACTCCACTAGGTCAATGATAAAGTGTGGTGCATCCCTATAACTGATTGATGGTTTTATTACTAATGAAAATGAACAAACTAGTTACACACACAACGATGGGTATGAACTTCAAATGCCTTAAGCTGAGTAAGAAGCCAGCCCCCCAGAGCCTACATACTGTACGATTCTATTCGTATGAAGCGCTTCCAAAAGCACAACCACAGAAGCAGAGAACAGGTCGGTGGTTGCCGGAACCTGGTGGGCAGGGTGACCGACTAATGAGGAAACGTGGGGGGATGGGGAACCTGTCCTGCATATCTTACTGCGGTGGTAGTGGCATGTCTGTACACATCCGTCCACAAGAGCAATGCAGTAAAAAACATGAACTTGACTATATGTAAATTATACTTTAAATTTTTTAATGGAATAAAATTAGAGACTGTGTATTAACATGGGGAAATGCTTGGGTTACAGAGATGGTGAGCGGACAGCCTATGTGTGGTGTGGTCTCAACTACTGAAAAGCCCTCAGGCATGGCTAAAGGAATGAGAAGTTCAGCACAACGTTAACAATTATCTGTGTGTAAGAATATTAAAATATATTAGACATTTATATAATATATAATAGATAAAATACATTATTCCTTTTATTTCTTTATATTAACATTTTATGATATAATTTTATAAGGCTATTAATAGAAGCAAATTTATATAAAAGAAAACTGTGAAGTTGTACATAAGTGTGAAGGACCTTTTTAAAGGGCTGTCCTGTGGCTTCTTGTGTTCAGTTTACCTGGGTGCCCGATGACTCCTGCATGGTGCACAGCATACAGCAAATGTGCAGAACAGGAGGAGAACCCTTTGAATGCAAATAGTCTCACTCGGGAAGGCCACCCATCACTTGGAAATTTCTTCAATGGCCCTAAAGTGATGCTCTTCCCCTTCACTCCATTCCTGACCTTCAGCGATCTTGCCTGCGCTGACCGGGCGGCACAGGGTCGACTCCATTGGAACTGCGGGTGAAGGCCGGCTAGCTCTCAGCTGTAACCACAGACCCGCCGTGGCAGATGGAGGAGTGTGGCCTTCTCTTTCACAGCTCATTGAATTATGGAAAACTGGCCCAGGCTTACTATTTCACCAGCAGGCGTCAGTTGAGTATGAATTTGCATGTCATCCTCTGGGATCACGACTTAATACTATATTTGAATATGTAACCTTGAGCTGCTCCACATATATCCATTAAAGGGAACTGCAATCGCGCTTACTTATTCTTCGCACCACCCCACCCCCATCCCCGGCCAAGTCCAGGTCCCGGAGGTAAGCTCGTGGCTAGGAGGCTTGTGTCTTTCCCTGATGCAACGCTCACCTGGACATCTTCTGCTCTCTTCACTTCTACGTTATTCACCACCAGCAAACAGTATAATTGGGCATCTACTACAGGAAGGAATGGTGCCTGGTCCTAAAGATGCCATAGGGTGACAAAAAGAGGGCTGGCCATAGGGATTTCAGTCTAGTAGAGTTAGAGACAGAGTCACACAGCAAACACACACACACACACACACACACACACACACACACACAGCAATGCGATCTGACATACAGCTGAGAACAACCAATGGATAGGTAGGTGATAGAGAAGGGATGAAAGGAATCAATCCCAGAGCTGGGCACTCAGAGGAAGAAACCCAGTAAGCCAGGAAGGTCGGGGCATGGGAGAGGGGCATTTCAAGCACGGTGGTGCCAAGTGAATGAAGTCTGCCTTGTCTTTTGGCTTTCGAAAGGCACCAACGATTTCCAGCAGGCTCGTGAGCCGAGCTGTTCTTTAGGAACGTTATTTCAGCAGCCTGGAGTGGGTGGGTGATAGAAATGCAAATTTCTCTAAAAACAATGGGAAGATGGAGGTAGCAAGACCAGCTAGGGTGCTCCTGAAAGTGTCTAGATGGGACAGAGTGGAGCCTTCACCTAAGGCAAAGGCAATCAGGTAGTGAGTACAAAACAGACTGGGCATCACGGTGAAGACGTGCTAACGGAGTGGATGTGCAGTTGAGACGTGTTGGAGGAGAAAGAGGGCACGACTTGCAATTGGTTTTCTCCCTCTATTCTCTATCAAGCGTACCTTAAAGTCTCCCACTCTATTTAACACTGAAAAAGCCCTCTTGCAACAGGCAGTCCTATACAAGAGCAGAGACCATTAGGACACACCAAGGCAGAGCATCGTGCCTCCACGAATAAATACCATCAGAATACCCACCTTATGTCCAGCTGGCATTAGTTTTGCCTCCAGGGAGTCCTTATAGTCTCCCCACCAAATAACTAGCCTAGCATTTACCCACTGAACGTGCAGCATGTGATTCTAGAATGGTGCTCTGGCCATAGCGAGGGGTTAAAAGGAAAGCACTCTTGGCCAGTAACAGGGGACATCGTTATACCCCAATCCACACTGTCAATTTTCCCTTTCCTAGTAAAGCTAGAAGGCCCTCGATAGTTTGCAAATGATTTGTCTGCCTCAAATCCTGCCAAACTTTGGCCCGGCTCTAGTCAGACACTAGACTATAAATGGCTGAAGAAATAACAGAAAAGGAACAGAGTTGAAAGGCCACTGGGCGACTGTTTTTCCTTAGCTCTGAGTGAACTGAATAACCAGCCAGCTGGGGGTAGCCCAGCCACGGCGGCCCCACCTTTCATTACACAGTGAGACAGCTCACGTGACCTCATCTCAGTGTAGGCAGAGACTTCCAGAGTCTGAAGCTCCTAGACCCACCAATACCGTTGTTTATGTCTTGCAAAGCTGCATTCCACTGTGCAAAGTCAGCTTATTGCAAGGTTTGGCTTGGTTTGGTTTGGTTTGGTTTGGTTTGGTTTTGCTTTAGGAAGGAAAAAGAGAAAGTTGAAAACCTCAGTGATCTCTCATTTGCCTCGTCCCACCCTCACAGAGATCTTACCAAACCTGTGTGCTGCCACAGATTTGCAAAGCCCTTGCCATTAGTGAAGGCCATAGATCTAGTTCCGGTCAACAGGCATTGAGCAGAAGTGATGAGTGTCATTTCCAGGCTAAAGCATTTAAGAGACAGGGCACAACCCTCCAGCTCACTCTTCCTCTGCCAGCTCAGCCGGAAGCCACGTTTTCCGCCAGGTGTAGCTGCAGGATGCAAGAAACTGAGCCCTTGAAAGGGAATTCTCCAGAGAGCTGCCAGGCTCAGGAGTGAGAAATGAACCTTACGTATTAATTCAGATTGGAGGGCTTGGTTGTTACTGCACTAAAACCTCGACCCGTCTGACTAAAAAGACAACATGCCAAAAAAAAAAAAAAAAAAAAAATCAAAGCAAGGACTTAGGCCTGGGCTTGTCAGGAAATAGCTTCCATCTCTGATTCAAGGCAGAGCAGGAGGCCAGCGGGAAGGTGAGCCAGATCTGAGGATAGCTGTGAATTAGGGATGGGCCCGAGCAGCTGAGGGGACAGGTAGCCTGGTGGAATTAGAACAGATGGGGGAACTGGCATCACACCAAGTTTCATGCTGAGAACCCTAAAACAGAATCACGTTGTCCACCCAACATACTTTACATGCCAGGCACTGCTCTAGGCCCGAGGGGTATGACAGTGGCTAAGACAGAGCACCATTTTGCACTGAGCTTACATTCCAGACCCAGTGTGACCGAAATTGCAGTGCACGGGAGTCTAGGATACATGGGCTGCAGTCCCAGCTTTACCCTAACTGTGACCTTGGGCAAGATCCCATCCTACCTGTGTTTCATTCCCTTGACTATAAAATGAAATAATTGGACTTGGTAATGCCTACCACACCTTATACGTTAGGCTAGCGCTAAGAGAACTACGTGGGGGTATAAGAAAAGTTTGCTAGACTGCTGGATAGAGGATGTCTGTGCCAGAAATAACATATAGAAAAATCTAGATACCTACATCGGAAAGCTTCCGAAAACCCTGGCCATACCCAGTCACTCAATTCTATAGAGCCCAACCATTCTTTAAATGTGTCATATATTCAAAAATCCACCCCACCCCACCCCTTCCTTTTTCTCTCTGGGTTGGTGTAGAACATTCTCCCAATAACCTGGCTAACTTTGAAAACAATCATTCCTAAAACATACTCAGAGGAAGACACCTTGAGAAAGCATAAACTCTTCTCTTATTATATCAGATAATTGGCTGCAGATAACTGCTGATCTGCACTGAATGAGAATTATGTCCTCACATGCTTCCCCACCTTTCAACCACTCAGCTTGTCTTCAGAGATTTTTAACTGAAAAATCCATTGCCTCTGTAAACTGTTAGGCTAGCATTGATTTTTTTTTTCTGTCTATATAAAAGTTCCCACTTTCCCTGTCACTTGCTGATCAACCTGGTCTTTTTTTATCTACCTAATATCAGATTAGTTCAAAGCCCTCACGTTGAATTTTGTTTATGTTCTGCAAAAGGAGCATTCTGCCTTGTATTAAAGGAAACGCCTATGAAAAAGGGCAAGGATGGCTGTTATAAAGGATCTACTACCAAAATCCAATTCGCATTCCGCCTTATCTCCCCTTAAAATAATTGTACAGCACGATATCCTGGAAAGAACACAGGTTTTGTTTTCAGACAAACACAGGTTTTTAGTTCTCAGTCCAAAAATTCATTGACTACGTGAACCTCTGTAAGAAGACACTTAAGCTCTCTCAGACTCAGGGAAAGTGGCATGCCAATATCTTGCACGATTTTTACAAAAATTATGTGCCTACCACACATTTAGTGTTCAAACTGGTATCTATTATTATACAGGGTCCGGCAGAAGTAACGCCCTTGTTTATGAGCTTGTAATCTATACCAAATCTTTTATTACAAAATTCGAAGCATGTGATTCTGTAACATAACGACATTTTCACTACTTTTAAAAAGGTGTTACTTCTGCTGGACCCCCTAGAACATTAGCGCTGAAAGCACCGTAGAGCTCACCTCGTCTGGCTTCTCACCTTTCAGACCTGGAAACGGGACCCGAGAGGAAAAGGGACTTGCCTCGATGGTTTGATAGTCCCTTATCAGTCCACTACAGCGTTACATCTGCTCACCCCTTCTCTGCCCCAGATTTCACCAGACATCGTGACTAATCGTTCCAGTGCAGATGTTGTCACTGACATTTTACTGGCCCTCCCAGAAGCTTTCGTTGACTCAGTTCTAAAATCTCTCTGCCCTCTGCACTTCCAGCACCCCTCACTCCCCCAGAGCATCAGGTCTATGTCATGAGATCTTTGTCTCCTTAATTTTGGTGTCCCCCAGGGTTTCGTCCTGGGCCACTGCCTTTCTCACTCTGTAGAATGACATGCCCATTTTCTACACCTCTTAGGATAATGACTCTTGGATTAGAACTTCCATCCCAGAGCTCTTCCCCCAAACCAGACAATTAGCTTCAACTGGCTGTTCAACACATCTACCTAGGTGTCCCTCAGCCACTTCGCCTTCAGCAGCACTGAGTGTTCATTCTTTCAACGTGCCACTAAGTCCATATATGGACTTCTCTTTACTTGACTGCCACTACCATTCACCCAGAGACTTGATCAAGACACTCAGGACTCATTTGTTTTTTATTCTTTCTCTCCCTCACCATCCGTACCACGCCCTGTTCCTGTCCTGGATATTTCTGAAGTCTGTTCCCTCTAGTGTATTGATGCCACCACCACTCTAGTTTAGGCCGTCATTATCGTCCCCTGGAATTACTTCTCCATTCCTCCTGAGTGGTCTCACTGCCCTGCATACCCACCCTTCACCCCCATGATCCACAGCAAGCAGAATAATTTGCCTAAAACATAGCCCCTCGGAGTATGGCTCTCAGACAAATGAACAGGTTTCTGGATGTGACAAAATAAGGAGCTCGTGCCAAAATGTGAATCAACTACATCACTAGCTTGCTCTTTTGTTCAGCTGACTTTCATTTGAATAGCAAGATATTCTCCATTAGAGAAGCAGTGTTGATTTTTAATACATTCTGCCATAAGCTGCTCACATCATCACATATCAGTACTGATCTCAAAAAGTCCAGGTCCCCAGTGTGGCATGTAAGACCACCTAAGGTCTGACATCCACTTCCCTCTCTAACCCCATGTGTCACCATGCTCAATGTCATCTCTTCTGCTCCAGCAACACCCATGTGCCTCACACCCTCTCCTTCTCCCCGCCCACGACCACACTGTCCAACCACGCCTACACTTGCAAGAAATAGACAACAGTGGGTTTCCTCCAGAAACTCCTTCTGTCACTGTCATCATGATCATCTCACTTCTTACCCCCCTTTCACTGTCTTACACATCTCATGTGCCATACTGATCATATTGTTTTATAATCACTTATTCATGTGCTCTTCCCAACCAAACTGTAAACTCAGTTAAGGAGAGGTCTACATCTTACTCATCACTGTTGGTCAGAGAATGTAACATAGCTGCTGCAGTAACACATAAGCCTAGAGACCTCAGTAGCTTAACAACATTAAAGTCCCTTTATGGATCATGCAGTGTCCCATGCAGATGTGTCCAGGCAGTTGTCCCAGGAGGTTCACCTCCACCAGGTCATTCAGGGACCCAGGCTTTTTAACAGAGTGATGGAGCTAACTCTTTGGGCCTTGGAGTCCTTTTCCGGATCTTTGGCTGTCAGCCAGAGATGATGAGGGAGGGAAGGGAGAACGGTCACACAAGGTATTTTAGGAGCCAAGCCTAGAAGTGGCTTTTGTTATTTGCTCAAATCTGTTAGCCAGAATCTAGTCACGTGGTCTCACTTGACTGCAAGTAAACTACAAAATACAGCCAGCCACCTAAGGGTCCAGAAGGAAAAAGAAACTGCTCTAATGAGTACCCAAGCGTGCCTAAGCCACACCATCCCTCAGCTTGCAACATTTATCCAAGTACTGAGCGTAACACTGTGGGCTCTCAGGAAAGACCTCCTTAGTGAATAAATGCCTGTCTTCTCACTTTTAGGCAAGCGTTTATTCCTTAATATGCCCAGAATTGAACAGAAGATGGATAATGATTGAGTGAATGAATAAGGCGTGATGTCTTCAGCTTGGGAGAATAGAAGTTACTAGAGACAGGGGCAGGTACGAAAGCGGAGAATGGCGGGTGATCTGTCTTGGGGAGGGGCTTCTCCGGCAGCCGGGCCCCTCTGAAGTTTCTTCAAGTGGCGTCTGCTCCACTTCTCTTGCCATTTCAGGCTACTTGATGAGAGGTGTCAAAATCCCTCCCTCATTTCTATTTCTATTTATATTTTCATTTCCAGCAGCTAAAGCAGAAAAGTAAAGAGTCTTACATTCCATTTATAATGAACTCACATTTTCTTTCTGTGTGTTTCAGTTCCCTGGGGAAATCTTTAAGATCACATTTGAACTCAAGTAAGTTTGTCAGTTTTTAACTTAAACCATCCCCCCCCCACACACCCCAAATCACTTTAAATGGCACTCTTTAAACAAAACATAAATTCAGGACTAAAACAGCTTAACATGTGTCCCTTCAAAGGCATAGTATTTAATCATATGAGCTATTAAATAATCAATCCAAAGCTCCAAAAGTTATTAATAGAAGATGTGGTGAGATGGGGCAAAACACATCACATCCTTGGGTATGAAACAACCCATTTTAAACACTTCCACAGAAATATTCATGTCCTGTCTCTGCTGGAAGTTGGATCAAAGTGTTCCTTTCAGTGTGGGTTCAAATTGAAGAAAATTATGATTTTAAGCCATTTGTAAACTGACAGATGTAACATAATGAAACAGCCAATCAAATGAGTCCATTAATAGTTTGTAGAAACAGAGAAGCTTTACTTACAAGACTCTGTCTTTGTGGACATACAAACTTTTAAAATTATGGTGATAGAATCTTAGCCATCTAAGGGATTTATATCTATCTCTTAACATTTCCACACACTGGTTGCTGGCTCAGAAAGCTGACCCTCATCTGTAACATGACATCTTCACTGCCTTTTAATTTCAGAAGAAGCTTATGAAACAGCGATTTGGAACAAAGTATGTGCTTTCTGACCTCCGGCCGCCCCCACGTCCAGAGCCCTGGCCTCCCCGCCAAGCCAGCGCACCCCGCGACCATGTCTGCCCAGCTGCCAGTTACATTAGTTTTAGTGTTTGTAGTATTTGATCAGTTCCCTCCTCTCCACACCATGGGAGTCAACTCCTATTCTTTAAGAGTTTGCTAGAAAGAAGTCACAACTCAAATGCCTGCCTCTTTTAAGCAAGCTGCGAATTTTTAAATCAAAATTAATAGGGGTTTAGAGTAACTACAAAATCTCCATTTAAAAAAAAAACACTTTATAAAAGCACCCTTAAAGTATAACAAACTGAGGATTTAAAGAGTTTGACAGATACCCTTGAAGGGAACAGTATTTAATGGATACAGGTACTTAGAAAAGCAACCCAAAGTTCAGAATGCGACCATAGGTACGCCAGCCAAAGGGAATGTCCCAACGGCAGCAGCATGAACAACATGAGTGTTTTTCTGTCTGTCATGGGGATCTCACCTTTCTGGGCCCACCTCCCTAACTCCAGAGTCTAAGGAATGGAATCTCTCCACTGGTCGTACTGTGCGTGGACCTATAGTGCCTGACCTTGGAGACACCAAGGAGGCTTTGAGTGTCACCCAACTGTGATTTCTACAGTTCTTGGGACGCTGCCCCTCACATGGTCACCAGGCATTTCGGTATCAGTCAGATCAAGCATGTGATACAAGTGTCCTTCAATCTCTAGCAAAAGAAAAGGGAAGGAATGGTGTCATCCTACAGTGGACCAAAGGGTGGAGGGAGGAGGCCATTTGGCTCAGGGGAGCAGTCTGCCCCCGGCGCAGGAAGTGAGCAAGAGGGTGTGTTGTTGCAGGGAATCTAAAAACAATAATAAAACCAAGTATTATTGTGTGCTGGAAAAGCTAAACAATGGCCGCGATAAAACACTGCTCCCACCAAATCCCAGCTCCGTGCTGTGTCACCAGTTGGTGGCCGGATTTCATGGGGGACCTGGCTGCTGCCCTTGTCACTTTGGCTGGTGTCACATGTGGAGTTCGGCAGGGATTACCAGGGCATCCGAGAGGACATTTCTGTTCTCATCTTCTCCTCAGAGATCCTCCTCTTAATCCTTGAGTGACAATCAGTGTTGTTTACTGAACTCAGATGGGCAAATGGCTCATGGCTGCCTGTCTGTCAAACCTGGAGAATGGGGTGATGGTCCATATCATGAGAGAGGGTTTTGAACAAAGGACTGACCTATCACAGTGTGTCTCACAGAAATTATTCTGATGGTTGGTAGTAGAGGACAAACTAGGCAAGAGTCCATTGGGAAGTGACAAAAAAGATGAGACTATTTGGATGAACAGACAAAAATTTCACATAAAATACCACCTGGTGCTTGTCCTCTGTAACCCTATTATAGCTGTGAACCATGAGGGACAGTCTGTAAGAAACGCCATGTGAGGTCAACCTGCAAAAAGAATCTTGAATAATTCCACGCCTCACTGTGTCATGACTCCCAAACTTCTTTCTCTTCTCTACAATGTTCTCATAGCTTTCTCTCTCAAAGGCTTCTCATTTGCAAATAGCCCCTAGAAAAACCTCCCCCTCCATTCTGTTTTGTCTCTCCTTCTCCGTCCTGCCTTCCCTTCCCCATCCTGCCTTCCCTCCCCCATAGGTGCTCAATAGGAGGAATAACGTTATGGAAACAGACTGGGACGTGGGTGGCATGTTGGGCTGCCACCTGCGGATTCTCCTAGCAGGGCGCAAGTTAATCTTTTTCACTCAGTCGTACATCCTTACTCAAACACGTGCTGACTAAAGAGCAGAAAAGCTGAGTGCCACAGGAATTCTGAAGAGGAAATATCAGTGTAACCAAAACTCCCTACGATTTGTACTTCCTACATGTCAATCAAATTTTCCCCAGCTAGAAACGCTTCGTGTTCACATCACAGATACAACATACAGTCACTTTATTTCTGCTGGCCTGAATGCTCAAATATCAAACAATTCCTCATTCCTCGTGCTCGACTATAAACATAAAAATAGCCAATTGCTTTAATAACAGGAAAAAAAATTGCTTTCATTCATCACATGTTACTGACTAAATAAAAAATACTATTATATATTTATATAAACTTCCGTCATGCATTTTTAAATTTATTACTCACAAAGGGTCATTAGAATCATCTCTACTTGCAGATAAAAAAATTGAGATCCAGAGAAAGTCAGTGAGGGTCACTGGACTAGAAAAGTGAGGGCTGGAATAGCAGCCTAGGGCTTCCGCAGGCCAGATGGAAGCTCTATGGACCCAGGGAACGTCACAGTGTGGTTTCTGGGAAGTCATGCACTGAGCCTTGATTCACCCACTTTGACACCAAGGTCACTGGGCATTCATGCAATCACATCCCCGTGGGTGAGAGCGTCCCTCAGCCAATGGCCTCACTAATACCAACCACATGACATCAGCAAGACCAGAGGGCTTTCCATGGACATTCTTTCCACCAAGGCAGTGGGATACCTGATCAGAAACTGGGCTTAGGGCATTTATCTACTGTTGCCTTTCTAAGCATCTTTTTGGCCTCTGTCTCAATGGCACCAGGGGCCTTTGCATGTAAGTTTTCCTATCAAACACAGGAAGAGGGGACTGTGCAGTCTTGCTCAAACTTTACAGGAAAAACAGAAAAATGAGCAATGCTCCTACTTTTCAAAGTAGATAAATAGCCCTAACTG
This sequence comes from Lyroderma lyra, assembly GCA_004026885.1. Classification (NCBI taxonomy): domain Eukaryota; kingdom Metazoa; phylum Chordata; class Mammalia; order Chiroptera; family Megadermatidae; genus Lyroderma; species Lyroderma lyra. The sequence continues at coordinate 69,621 of PVJL010005570.1, forward strand.
GCTCCATCAGCCTGCTGTAGCCCAGATCTACTACTGTCTATGCTTTTATTCAACACTTAGAAAAGCGTGGGTAGTTTCAATAGAGAACAAAACCTGCTACCTTCAAAACCTCACTTCAGGGCATGTCGAAGAGAGAACAGACTGCTTTAAATATTTAGAGCTGAGCTGGGACACAACGCTCACAGGAAGTTTGTCAAATGCATCATCAAGTTGTCTGTGGCGAGCAGCAATCAGCTGAGAAGAGGAAGTAATTTTCAATTAACTGGTCACACAGTACATGCCTGAGCCTTTTTAGCAATAATCACTCAAAAATAAATACTCTTTGCCATAATGGGCCAGATGTCTTGGGAGCCGATTTGGAACCAAAGCTACTGTCTATTCATGCAATTACATCCCCATGGGTAAAAGTGTTCCTGCAGCCAATGGTCTCACCCACCTGGCCAGTCAGCTGGTGATGTCTGGGACCCACAGAATGCAGGCTCAGAGGAGCAAGGACTTCAGCAGCTCACCAGCAGATGCAGATGTGAGGCAGAGAACAGAGAAGGCAAGGAGCTGGAAGAGGTGAAGGAGGAGGGTCAATACCACGATTCTAAGGATGCCTCACTCCCCAGGCGTCACTCAGTAATGAATCAGCAAAGGCAAAGGAGTGACACCGAGTTAGAAAGTTGCTCCAAATGTATCCAATTGTCAACACTATGCTTTTGAGCTCTGCCTCTGCCTCAGTTCCCGGAGCAAAGTAGAATCTTCCAAACCATCGTCTGCTTCTCCTTGCTGATTTCAGAAGGTATATCAATGCAGAGTCATCTTTAAAAAAAAAAATTATATAAACCCCTTATAGGATGATCATGCCCAGATGAACAACTCCGCCATGGGTATGGCTTCTCACACCTCTGCCACTCCCCACAGTGCAGCAGGTTGAGCCAAGCCCTGGGTTAGGGATTGAACCGGTCTGTGATTACTTTCATCTTCTTCCTTTCAATCTCATCTCCAATCTCTGCCTCTGGAATCGGGCTTGGCACTCAGAAAGAACTGATACTGTGAGCTCAAGTAACTAGGGAGAAAGGTGATCAATCTTTATTCATTATGGACTTAACCTCATTCCTTTCTCTCCAAGACCTCAAAGTAACATTCTGCACTTAATCCGGTCCAGTTGGAATTGTTGAAAGTGCAGCGGGGAGAAGGAAAGCAAGGTAAGCGGTTGGAACAGTCCCCTGCCTCCTGTCGTCTCACCCCAAGTTCCACCGCGCAGAGGCAGCCCCTCTCCATTCCCAGCTGCCTGTGTACTTGATACCACACTTCACCGATCATCGTGCCTATACAGCTACTTTCAGACTGTGCATCAACTGTAGACATTATCTACTTACTTGTCACTATGGAGAACGAAAAGTTTATCTTAAACCAGCACCACACACACACACACACACACACACACACACATGCTCTCACCATGCTCACTGTATTTTTTAGTCACATTTTCAGTTAAATTTATATTTACTTTTGACCATTAGAATGCTATTCACAGCTAAGACCAGAGTGCACCACAAGCATATTCCCTTTCTCACAGAACTTCACCTTTTTCCTGGGGGAAAAAAATAATAGTTCCTTCAGTTTTTCAATATGTCTTGACTTTTCATGTGCCTATCATAGAATTTTCCCTGAGTATTCCAACTGTGAAGTGATAGACCTCTCAATGTCAAATGCATGAGGTAAACTATCAGTTTCCTTACAAACATACACATGTGCACACACGCGCATGCACACATACACACGCATGCACACATGCACACGTGCACACACATGCACACACGTGTACACATGCACACACGCACATGCATGCACACATACACACATGCACACGCACATGAACACACGTGCACACACGTGCACACACATACACACGTGCACGCACGCACACGCAAACATACATGCACACGCACACACGCACATGCACACATATGCACACATGCACGCATGTGTATGCATGCACACATACACATGCGCACATGCACACATGTATGCACGCACACATGTACACACGTGCATGAATGCACACGCACACATACACACATGCACACGTGCACACACACACATGCACACATACACGCACGCGCATGCACACACATGCCCCTTTGGACAATCTCCCAGGGAAGCCTGTCTCCTGCTCCATCCTGGACTGGCTGCTCCCCTGCCTGCAGTCTGACGTGCAGCCTAAACTTTCCCTACGTCATCATTCTGGAACACTTTCCACCTCTCTTGTGGTAGACTCCTGTTTTGGCTTTCTCCCTCGTTTTTATTAGGCATTTCCTGCCATAGCTTCCTAATAAAGTGTGTATAGAAAATAAAAGTATAACATCTCCATCTGCCATGTTTAAAATTACCTTTACTTTGCCCTCATTAATATCTTAGCTGGATATAGGATTATCGTCTGAAAATAATTTTTTCTCAAAATATTGAAGTTATAGCACATTATCTTCTGGTTCCCTATTACTGTTAAAGAAATAACAGTTCCAATTCTCATTCCTGTATGTGAATTGATTTTTTTTCCTGAAACTTCTATAATAAGATGCTTCCCTTTGTGCACAGTATTCTGAGACAACAATTTGCTTTAGTTTGAGTCTTTTTAAATTCATAAGGCTGGGCATTATGTGGCCTTTTCAATGGGTAACATATTTTGTCCTTCATTTCTAATCAATTTTCTCGAAATCTTTTCTTTGAATATCTCCTCTCCTTTGTTTTCTCTTCTATACATTCTAAAACGAATGTCCAAACTTTAGATCTTAGAGACCCTACACTAATTCCCTAAGCATCTTAGCTTTTCACTCTTATTTTGCAGCATTAGTTTTTCAATTATAGTTACTAGTCAATATTATATTACGTACGTTTCAGGTGTACAGTGTAGTGGTTAGGCGTTTATATAATTTATGAAGTGATCCCCTGCCATGCTAAGTCTAGTACCCACCTGGCACCATGCATAGTTATTACAGAGTTGTTGATTATATTTCCCAGGACATATCCTTGAGTTAATCTTCTGCATTATTAAACATTTGCCCACCATATTTTATATTTCTTTTCTCAGAAAATACTACATAAAACACATAAAAATTCTACCTGGAAGTTACAGTTAAAAGCAATTGCCAATTTTTGTTTTCAATTGAGGAAAAGAATCACAAATGTGTTCTAAGGAGGAGTATTTCCAGTAGAAACTGATTATTCTATCATCAGCAGAGAAAGCTGTATAGCAATTGCATTTTCTAGATAACTGACTTCAAGAACAACACAAAGTAAGATACCTACATTGACCTAAAATTCATTCATTCAAAAAAAGTCATTTCTACATGAAAAGTATTATGCTAGGTATCATGAAGACTATAGAAATTGCAATAAATTTATTTATAAAATGTACTACCCTATTAGGTTCCTTAGTAAATACAGAAATCAGCACATGGTCTTTGCCTCAGACCATGAAGCACAGAAGCTCAGAGTCTAAACTGATGGGGGGAACGATGGTGTTTTTATTCCTGCTTAAATACAAATGTATGATAGCCACCATTTCTCTAAATATCCCTTAGTTTCAAGAACATGTGTTTTGTTTTGTTTTGTTTTGTTTTTTTGGTACATTCAGTCAATCGGTCTATAACAAACCTTTGTGTGTCAGGTATGTACTGAGCTGCGAAAATAAAAAGTTGAGTAAAAATAAAAGGGTACCTGGTTCCAGCATCTCACGTTGTTTAGAGAATAATGGGCGAATGTAAAAAGAAAAAGACTAAGACAGAAGAAGCCTCACTGAGCTAACCCAAGGCCAAGCCCTGAGGTACCTGGTATCTTGTTTATTTGTGTGGCCAGAGGTAGAATGAGCAGCAGTTCAGGAAGCACTGAAATGGGCCCCACTTTCAGGCACAGAAAGCTTCGTGGACATGAACCTGGAGGCAAGGGGCCAGGAAGAGAAGGATGACCACGGCCTGAATGGTGGACCAGGGGAAGAGGTCAAAGGACCTCACCTGGAGTAAACCAGTTCCCATACTCAATCGAGAATTAGTGTGGACTGCCTGTGAGAATTTTGTGTGAACTTGGGGGAGTGTGCATCTAAATACAAATTTGTGCCCATGGGTTGTCCTTCGGTGGCTGAAAGGTGACAGGAAGAGCAAGCCAACGTTTCCACCGCACACTCCAAGCAGACCTTGTCTGCCAAGACACCCTCACACAACTGGGTTTGGGAAATGAACCACCATGAACCACGTGGCCCCATGGATGGCATGTGTCAGAGGATGTTATAGACTGTCTGTCTGTGTCTCCCCAAAATCCATAGGTTGACGCCCCAACCCCCAGTGGGATGGTATTAGGAAGAGAGGCTTTGGGAGCTAACTAAGTTTAGATGAGGTCGTGATGACGGAGTTTCTATGATGGGATTCGTGTCCTCATATAAAGAGGAAGAGGAAGAGGCTCGCTCTCTTTGCCGTGTGAGGACACAACAAGGAGACAGCTGCCAGCAAACCAGGAAGCAGGCTCTCACCAGGAACTGGATCTGCCAGCACCTTGATCTTGGACTTCCCAGCCTCCAGAATGATGAGCATCAACGTTAGACGTGTAAGCGTCCAGTCTCTGATATTTTGCTGCTGCAGTCTGGGCTAAAACAGAGGTCCAATGCTTGGACCAAGCCAGTTTCTGTGAGCAGGTGACGGTGGCTTCCTTCGAAGAGGGAGAGATTTATACTGCAATGGGTTGAAAAAGGCTTTCTCGGTGAAAAAGAAATGAGACAGGATATTTCATGAGGGGGCATTAATCTTTTCCTTTTTCTTTTGAGTGATGCAACCAGTGATACTTAACATCCAGCTTTAATATTTCTTATTATAGGGGGTTCCCTGGTGGTGTAGTGGCTAGGTTTTGGTGCTCTCAAGCCGTGGCCTGAGTTCGATTCCCAGCCAGGGAACCACCACAAAAAAAAATTCTTGTTATGTTCTCAGTACCCCAATGCTTAGTAAAACCTATTACATAGTAGCTTTACATTGATGTTGTTGCAGGAAATAAAAGGACGGGGCAATAAAGAGAAGAGCATTTTACCCACTGGGGCCAGCATGCTGGTGGCAGCAAGGTTTTGAGGGAGAAAAGAGATCCAAAAAGTGTAAGGGGTGAAGTAGAAAGTCTCTATAGGAGACAGTGACCACAAAAAGCAGCTGAGAGTGAACCCACTTGGGAATAGACATTACTCCCACAGGGACAGGAGAGAAGTGGTTAAAGAGTTTATGTCACCCAAGGAATAGCTAATCATTGGATAATGAGATCAGGACCATGACAAAGGTCTCAGGGAGCAACATGGGGACACAGAGGGGGGATACCTAACATAGTCTGGTGGGAGCAAGAGGGAATAGTTAGCAAAAGTGGACACATGAACTGGGTGTTGAAGGATGACGAGGAGTTAGCCAGAAGGAAGTGGGACCCACAGTCTTACTTTCTCTGGGAACTCTAGAACATGTATGCCCTAAGGTCTGGAGGATGGATGCAATTGCCACCTTGGTGCCATGTGTTAAATTCTCCCACCGTTTTGCTCTGTTTGAGTAACTGTACCAAAACATTACTAGATCTTCGTTTGCACATACTCATCAAGTCTACCTCACAGGAGGGCACTGAAATTTAGAGGCAGATGGCCCAGAATATTCTTATGTTAATTTTTTAGATCATCAGAAATTAAATAGAAACTTTAGATCTCGTGTGCTTTTGTAGAAGACTATAAGCACAAAGAATTCACAAGAACTTTGAGTTTTTATATATTCAAGTAACGTTCATATAAAAACAATTTAAGTTAGTTGGAGGGGGGGTGGTCCTTGAAAATGTTTGTCCTTTAAATGGGGTCTGTCTACTGCTCAGCTTGAGAAATGCTACACCAGGCTGCTTTGGATATTGAAAATTTATCTTGGGATTGTTCAAGACGTAAATACATCCCACAAAAGACACAGTCGTCCCTCTGCTCACCCAGCTTATCCCACTATGGCCTCTGGATCATCTTGTCTTTTTATGTCCCAACTTAAACTCCATGCTATTGTCTAATAGAGGGCAGGTGGCATTCTCTCTGTGTGGCCCCACCCAGAAGAAGGAGGAAAAGGAAAGGAGGAAGAGGAGGAGGAGGCCATCACTGTCTGCAAAGGAGACAGGCACCTTAAAAGAAGACAGTCTTCAACAGCACGCCAAATCCCCAGAGTGCAAAGCTTAATGAGTTGGTGAATAACACGGGATTTTATGATGGCCTCTAAGAGATTATCGATAGAGATGCTACAGCTATAAATACAAATATAGGTAGATATAGATATAGATGACACAGATAGATATAGATCAGTGGTTCTCAACCTTCCTAATGCCGCAACCCTTTAATACAGGTCCTCATGTTGAGGTGACCCCCATAACATTATTTTCGTTGCTACTTCGTAACTGTCATGTTGCTCCTGTTATGAATCGTCATGTAGATATCTGATATGTGTTTTCCGATGGTCTTAGGTGACCCCTGTGCAAGGGTCGTTCGACCCCCAAAGGCGTCGCAACTCACAGGTTGGGAATCACTGACATAGATGATACAGATAGATAGATACAGATAGATATAAATATAGCTATATGAGAGCTGTCCAGAAAGTATCCAGCCTTAAATGCTCCTATTTTTTCATATTACATGGCTGGATACTTTCTGGACAGCCTTTGTAGATACAGATATATGCGTAGATGATATAGATAGAGACAGAGATAGATATTGCTATTGCTATAGACGACAGATATAGGTATAACTGATATAGATAGATATAGATTTGTCATTAATTCAAACTTAGGTATTATTATACTGTACCATAAAAGGCAGACAAATACAGTCAAAAGATTATTAGTTTTAGAGTCAGGTAATACCAATTCAAGTTCAGTCTCTACCATTTAGCAGCCACAATCTCTCTGAACCTCAGTTTCCGGGCCTATAATATCAGATAATAATCATGGCCTTATCTATTCTCAAGGATTTTTGAAAGAACTGCAGGAGGTGATAAATGTAAAAACTACTTTGCAAGTCGTAAAGTGCTCCACACATTTGCACATAGGGTAACAGAAGGCAGGACAAGGGAGGTGGGCAGGGCACGCAGCTCAGGATGACCTTGGCCCTGACTTGCATGGTCCCTTCTTCCCAGCACCACTGGTGGACAGGGTGGAGCTGGGATTCTGACTCCCGGGTCTCGCTCAGCTGCAGGTCTCAGAACTGGGATGACTCAGCGAACCGCTCAAGCATTTTCAAATGCACATCCATCTCCAGATCCAAACTGAACTGGCCACCTAATTCTTTTGTCATCTTTGCATTTGAAGCCTGCTAGGAATGGCAATTACGAAATTTAAAAAGATTCACTGGCACCATTAAAATGAAATTCATCTTCAGAACAAAGAGAACTTGCTTGCTTTTGCATACAAATAAAACCTGCACAAAAGCCCTGAGTAACTTCCATTTTCTCCCTGGCAGAGTTTCTGTCCGCTAGAAGTAGAAGTAATTCTGAGAGGCAGCAGCAGGCTTTGCAACTTTATTTTTCTCTGTCGGTTAACAGCCTGAGCACAATGGGGGGACGATATGGGGACAACGATACACTGAGAATTAGCAGTGCTTGTCAAAACGATGACAATTGTTTATTCACTGCCTGCTACGTACTAGCTTCTTTTTCTGTTATGTCATTAAATTCAGACAGTAACTCTGTAAAAAGTAATGCCATCCCTGCTTTATGGAAAAGGAGACTTGAGGTATGAAAACATGAGTTCATTGATCCAAGGACACACTTTGCTGAGATGGAATTCACACACTGTTGTGACTCCAAGCCTGTGCTCTTTACAAAACACACATGGAACTTTCCCTGGGGCAGGGGTGGGGTGTG
>PVJL010005570.1:80000-105611 GCA_004026885.1 Lyroderma lyra
CTCCACTTTCATCATTATAACAACAACCAAAAAAACCCAAAAGTCACAAAAGACAAACTTGGTCAATATGTCCCTCCATCCCAGCCAGGTTTGGCCAGAGAGTCGAGGTCTCCGAGTCCCTGGTACAAAGGCTGTGGATGTAGGCCGTCGTCCTTCTGCCGACTCTCTGGCTCAGGGCCCTGGGACTGTCCCACTTCCCTGACAGACACCCACAGCTGTCCTCTCCCCAGGGAACTGAATCTACGGAAAGAACACGGGCTGGGGGTCAGTTGAACCTGATACTACTTTCAAGCTATGTGTCCGGGGGCAAGTTATTTCATCTTTCCAGGTCCCAGTCTTCTTACGTTTAAAATGGGGACAGATGAAATCTACGTGTATTTCACACTAATGTCACAAAGATTAAATGAGTCAGTGGATACAAAGCTTCTCCCCAGGGGCCAACAAGAAAGAAATCTTTGGTAAATGTTAGATGTCTTGAGTTTCCTCCCCCTCCCACACAGGCCATGGAACAGCCCTTCATTAACGGTAATGCTCCCTTGCCTTCCGACACCCCATTCATAGGCCTGAACCCAGACATTGCTTCTTTGAACATGGAGCAGGAAAACAAGATGACTCTTCGGTACTTGGACGTAGGCACTGTATCGTTAAATCAGAAAGACGGCTGAAATGGGTAGGAAATAAGACTGCCAAGTTCAGCAAATAAAAATACAGCATGCCGAGTTAAATTTGAGCCTCGCACCATAGGTATTCAACTTACTCACGTAGAATGATGCGCTCCTAAATTTAGAAACCTGATAATATTATTTTAAGCGCATTCTAAGAAAGTCTTATTTGGTGGGACGAGGGTCGCAAGATAAAATACAGGACATTCACATTTGAATTTCAAATAGTGAACATTTTTTGGTATTGCATGACACGTACTTATACTAAAAATTATTTGGTTTTGGTTTGAAATTCAAATTTTGCATGCAGCATACTTACACTTAAAAAAATTAGTAGTTATCTGAAATTCAAATATAACCAGAAATCCTGTATTCTATCTGGCAGCCCTAGCAGGACATCTACCCATCTCTCTGAAAATCACCTGCCTAAGAAGAGGTGTCCCTCCACGGCCCACTCTGTGAGAAGTAAATGAGGGAGGTGATGGAGCCAAGTCAAGAGACGCTTCTATGGATGAAATGCCTGGCAGCCAAGTATCACTCCAGGTACTTTGACGGCAACGGGAAGTTTCGGCTGCCATCGTCCTCACCACTAATGACCCCATTTGTTTCTGCAAAAGTCTCAGGGGGACTCCTGAAGCCCTGGGGCGCTTGCCACTCCTGTGACGGACAAGTGTAAGCATGAGCCCCGCCAGAGAGTGCAGAATGGGTTTTTCAGAAGAAAGATGGTCTTTGCCATCGATGGAACCAGGGAAAGAAAAATGTGCACAGAGAAGCAAATACCGCAGCACCGTATCACTCGGTAAGTTTATTCATCAATCCAATGTCCAATACCCAAAACGGTTCTGCTAGTGCAAGAATAGCAGAAGGAAGAACTTCAAGCAAGAATACGGTGAATGACTGATGAGGGGCCTACAACTGTCTAAATAAAGCAGTTAGTGCTAGTATAAGGCCAGGGAGAAGAGCAAGAGTCCAATCTACCACCTTTTATCAGTCTGCCTGATACACGCATGGCATCCACATGGGTAAAACCTCCCTCAATTATTAGGTGCCAATAGAAAAACCACGTGATCTCAGGGTCCCCAGGGACAGTAACTGGAACTGAAAATGTATTAGCATCATGCAGAAGAAGGGGACTGAAGTCAGGTTGGAAACGCCAGGTGAGAAAGCATTCATCTCTCCGTCTGCATTCCCACAAGGCAATGTCAGCTTTCCTGAAGTTGCCTGCTCCTAACCTCAGACTCGTTTCCTAGGGAGCTTTTTCTGAATGGAAGAATTCGATCATTGTTAAATGTCGCACTCTTGAAATGACTTGCTTTAGTGGAAACAGCATTGCCAGTGACCAATCAGCCCTGAAATTAAACAAAAATAGTTTAAAGAATGACTAGAACTTGAGGGCCAGGGAGCTAGTGAAGGGCTGTCTTTACGTCTCGAAAGAAATACTCATTGGAATTCACGGTAGAATTCAGGCAAGTGAATGCTGACGTTTGATCCACGGATGCCTCTTTCAGAAGAGCAGCAAAAATGCCTGTGGCTTTCTGTCTGGGTACATGGCATGAAGAGAGAAAGTGTGATGCAGAGGGCAGCAGGCCAATGCTGGACAAAATGCCCCACCGTCACGTTGTCATCTGCTTGCTGCTCTGATATGCTCGCAAGATGACGCTTCTTGGAATTTTGATGGATCAACTACACCTTCGTTCACCAAATATGACTGGGCTTCTCCCATATCCACACAGGAAGAAGAGGGGGTCGCCCAGAGAAAATGCGAGATGCGTTTCACACTGAGATTCCCATTCCACTCCATGTTTCAGTTCTAAAATTTAATGAGAAAAACAATGAATCAATTTACGGTTAAAAGTGGTCTCATGTAACCCAGGCTGCACGTGACCCCGCCAGCTGGGCTGCTGGTATCAATGCCTCAGAGCTGATGGGACAGCTGCCTCCACAGAGGTCTGCCAAGGCTAAGGAGGGGGCCGCCACCACTCCCCGCAGCACCAGTGCCATCTGGGGGTTTCCGTGGCCTTGCTGATGCCCCTGGATGGAGACCTACGGGCATGGCTAACAGTGACTTTAGCCTCCTGCTCATGCAGTCTCACTGAGGGGGTTCAGCCCTGATGGAGGAATAATTGGGAAATGACCTTCTGTGACAGCAAAGTCCCAAGAGATGCTTTGCTCAGGTCCGGCTGGGAGGACAGGGTTTGGTGCGTAAGACAATGGCAGGAGCTGAAGAGGAATCAGGGGAAGAGGACGATGAGAAGCAGAGCAGGGGAAGTGGATGAGGACAGGAAGGCACACCCACAGCCTCCAGGTCACCCTTGTTAGTGTCGTGCATGGGGGACGAAGGGTCAGGACAAACTCCAGGGACAGCTGGCTCACTGCGCACAGGAACCGCACACCTAGCACCTCGACTGCATTCAGTGTCTCCTCTGCTAACGTGTTTTTGCTTTTGTTTCTATTATTCATTTTCTGCCCTTTGTTTATTTTAAATTTGTAAGTGAAAGTCCTTTGAGGAAGCAGTCAGGGCATGAAGGCGTATATTGCAGTTATTTTACTTCTATCATGCTGGCTGGCTAGTTTGCAGAGCTTCTCCAAGTCAGAGCACAAATACTCAAACTGTGTATACAGATACGTACGCACACGTATACGAGGGCTGTCCAGAAGCAACCCAGCCGTAAACGCCTCTGTTCTCCCTATTACCTGGCTGGATACTTTCCAGACAGCCCTCAGCTATTGTAAGTGTACAGTTATACATGCTTTTCTATTTATTTTGTATCTGCCCCCTTTTCTCACTTACTAATTCTTATCTTCTCATTTCTCTTATCTCTCTTTCTCGGAGTCCTGACCTAAGTTGGTAGCTGGGGTTGGAACATGCTTGGAACTCTCTGTAAGCTGCCCTGAATTTTTAGGAGGGATGAGGTAGAGTGTTGGTAAGTAAATAAACACAGCTTGTTTCTATAGTAACAACAGATACCATTTGCTGAGAACCTGCTACTTGTTAAGTACTATGCCAAGTGCTGTTCATATTTCAGTTCATGTAACCCTCATGATAACTAAATCACCCCCACTTTACTAATGGGGGAACTGAAGGTGGACACAGCTGCACAGGTCACTGAGCCAGTAAAAGACCTGAATCCAAGGTGACCAACCCCCAGTGTTGGTTCTCTTTCCTAATATGCACGCATGCACAAAAAGTGTGCAATAGCACACACACTCACCCGTGGAATACCACATAGTAAAAAGGGCCAGAATATGCCACTAGTTACCCCTCGCTTCTCCAGGGAAGTCCCCAAGATCGAACCCCAAGGTCAAAGCCTCCCTCTTGGAACCCAGGCCTGGGGAAAATGGCTTTCTGCTGTCCTTGTAGTGCATCTCAAGGTTATTCCCAACTCAGACCCACCAAGTCACTGAATTGCACATCTCTCGAGAATCCACAGACCAAGTGGCAAATGCCCATAGAGCCCTCCTGAACCCTACAGGACTCAGAAAGGAATGCTGGTCACACCTCACGTTCTCCCAGTCATCAGGTTCATGGGAGCTGGGCCCCAGACTGCCACTGAGAAGCCATGGGGACATGAACTTGGCTATAGTCTTCCCGGGTAATGCTTGTTTTCTCAGAATCGGTTCTGGGCTTGCATGTATGGGTTATTGTCCCTCCTCAGGGCCCTCACAGCTGGAAGGCCGTCATGGCGAGCAGAGCTCCACTTTCACCCCTGCGAGCAGACCGGGTGGGGAAGAGGCTGCGATGGGACCGTGCTCTTCCCGGGCCCGCTGCCTGGAATTCCCAGTCAGGACTCTGTCAGGAGGAGGCCCAAAGGCTCTTGGGGCTTTAGGAGGCCTCACTGGAAATTCACGTGCCCTTGGACGGAGGGAAGGTTAGAGCCAATGAGGTCTCGTTCCCCTAAACTCCTAACCCTGGTTTTCAGCTTTGACCACGCCCCTGTGAGGAAGGGGTAAGTGATAAGGATGGGACATGTAGGGGGTGAGAAGGTAAGAAGGAGCTGGAGAAGACAGCGGTGCCCAGCCCCTGCGCTGCCCTGCCCCTCCCCACGCAAGCCCACCTGCAGGAAAGGCCGCAGGGCCATGACTCACTGTGGACTCACCGGGGGGGGGGGGGGGGGGGTGTGGACTTAGAAGTGTGCTTGCTGGCTCCTAAGCATTCACTCATCTGTTCACAAAATCATTCAATTGTTTTCACTCACTCACTGTACAAATATCCATTGAGGACCTATTAATATTACCCATTTTTTAAAAACCCACTGTCTAATTGAGAAACAGACCCTTAGATACACATTTTACAATACCATGGGAGTGAATACAGCAAGATGTAGATAAATAATAGATGATAGGAAGGAAGGAAGGAAGTTAATTCAAGAGAATTAAGTACAGTTGTTTTATTCTCAAGGGAGGAGGAGGGAATTCTTGAGCTGATCCATAGGTATTGAGTAGGAATGAGCTAGTGAGACAGTCAGAAAGAGTGTTTCAGAGACAGGGAGCAGTCTAAGCAAAGGCATAAAAGATCATCAGTATAGCTGGGTAGTAGGGTACAGGGAGGCAGGGAGAGGAGAAGCAGCAGAAGTGGAAGACGTTGGCCAAGTCACCGAGGCCACAAGAGCAGTGCTATGCAGTCAGAACGTCACCCTAGGGCAATGGGTACAGTTGACGGATTGAGAACAGTAGTGACCAGCAAAGCAAAAGTCGCCGTGGGCGAGGGTAATTAAAGAAAACCTCCTGGAGAAGGGACATCATGTCCTGTGTCTTGGTGGTAAAGATAGAAGGAATGAACAAACTATTCAAAGCATCTGGGTAAGCTGTGGCCACCGCATCAATTTTCCACAACACAAAGGAAACCCAACTCATTTTCTCAGCTCTCCATTAAGGATGTGGATAAGCAAAGGTCTCGCCATTTTTCACTATGATATTGCAGATGTAGAGATCAGAATTTTGCTCAACATCACAGTGAAAAACGGCATGACCTTTGCTCATCGACATCAGGGAAAGGATGGGGTGGAGAACAAGGAGACTCTAAGTCTGAATGATCTGTTTTGCTGTCCCCACCATTCAGATTCACTGAATAGAGAAAAAGGCTTCAATTCATCTTTTGGAATGAAAGCTTCACCAAGAGTGCAATATTGGTTTAAAAAAAAAGAGAGAGAGGAGGAAAGTAACATTTATCAAGCACTTATTATGTGGCCACACGTGCATTCTCAGCCTTGTACAATGGGCCATATTAGCCCCATTTGAATACTTGAGAAAACAGAGGCTTCAGAGAGGGTAAGTACCCTGACCTTGAACACAGTGAAGCCAGACCCGGAACCAAGCAATGCATTCCAAGGCCTGAGCTGTTTCTCTGCTCTGCTCCGCTCCAGGCACCACAGTCCCCAGTGTTCACTCAACTGTGAGCTTCTTGTGAGCAGGAACTGTGTCCTTTTAACCAGTATATCACAGAGAGAAGGAATGTGCCCCTTTAATACAATTTTATTGAACAAACAAAACTGGACACCAGGCAAAATCCAAGTCCTTGAAGGTGATCACCCACAAGAAACCTCTAGGATCCTGTGCTATCACCTGGGAGGCAGCTACGAATAACCACACAACTCTACAAAGTCACAACCACCAAGAGCCACTAGGCTGGCTGGTTAGAAAAGGGGGCAGTCATACGGGAGAAATATCCACGGGAAGGTGGTCCATCTAAATTCCTATTACACGTTACGTGAGATCTTAGGTGTGACCCCGGCTCCTAGAGTGATCTAGTAACTCCTGCTGTAAAACCTGGAGTGACGTCTGATCGGGGCCACAGGCCGTGGACTCCCCCAGCCGGGAATGTCCTGGTCCCCCTGCAGGGCTCTCAGCAGGTTTGGAGGAAGCCCAGCTGGCGGGGGTTTTCCTGAGAGGCCAGCTTGGGGGTAGGCTCGCATTGAAAATGGTCTGACACAAGGAGGGCAAACTGGAGCGAGGAACAGAGGAATCATTTGCCAAGTCCTAAGGGCAGACGGAGAAGAAAAGGCAAAGCAGAGAGTCAGGAGCTAGATCACATCCAGGCCCATCGAAGTCTGAAGGGACCAGGGAGGAGGGGCTGTTGTTGTAGTTGGGCTGTCATTGGCTGGCCCAGAGGCGAAGGACATAGCAACAAACATGAACCATTTCTGCCCCCATCCCCAACAAAGCCAATCGATCCTGTTGAGAGCCCAGCAGGTGGGTGAGCCGTGTCTAAGACGTCTCTGGAAGCATTCTCTGACCAGGCAGTGGACTGGGACTGTGCTGACCTTCTGTGATTCATCTTCTCTATGATGCCATGGACTGGCCACCAGGACTCTTCCCTTGCTTCTGGAATCTGCTGGACTTGGCCCAGGGAAGGATGGGCCAAAGGCCTGACCCCGGGCCTTACACCCCACTTAGTCCCCGACAGTAGTGCTCAGGCTGGGGTCATCGCCATCTACGGAGAGGATCCCTGCAGCCAGGATATGCTGACAGACTTGATGAATCCATCATTAGCTCTTCAGCAACAATGAGGCTATTTCTTGCCAGGGCTCGGGGATGAATGGATGTGCTGTGCATGCTGACAGACAACTTCTACAGTTTATAAATACCACGGCACGTGCTCCCTACTCCAAAGGGAATAAATCCGGTTCTCCCGCTGCCGACAAGGCGCAATCTCAGCCGATAATTGCTACTGGAAAAAGAGCTCTGCGTGCACTTCAGACATCTGGCCGTACAGTGCCACAGAGCTTCTCCATAAGACGTGCACTGCAGGCTGGCAGGATTCGCTGGCGTGAGTTCAAATAAAGCCACACAATGCTGCAGGAACCAAATGTTCTCTTCATTGATTTATTTTTATACATATATGGTGCAATAAAGCTCATCATAGACACACATGCAGTTACTTCTTCTCTTTGTCTTTCTTATCAGGACAGGAGGGCCTCATGAGAGCTTCTTACTATCATGGGTTTGTAGCAACATTTTTACATCCTCACCACCATGACCTTCTTGTTTCCCTTCTATATGTCAAGACGCGGAGGCTGCAAGAGGTGACATGGACTCCCCTAGAGCCTTCGGAGAGAAACACGCAGATCTGAAATGCAAATGCAAGGTCCCCTGACTCCAGGCCCAGTGCCTTTCCTCATCTTCAAATCCATGGCGCCTCAGTGACATTTCCTGTTTTCCAAAAATACTTACAAGCCACTTACAAGTTGTTGCAACAGTGTGACTCTTCTGTTTTAGATTTATATTTCCTAATCTTAAATTAGTGTTAGGCCTTTACACTCAATGATAGTTCATAAATTACCTTTCTGATGACACTCGTAAATTGTGTCTTGACAAATTGTGTTTAATCTTATCAATGCCCTGCAATCAGACAGGAAGAACAGCAGGTCCTGCATGGGTACCACCTGACACCAGCCAAGAGGAGTTACACTGCAACAGTATAGGGAAGGCCATCTGTGCAGTGCATACTATACCCCAGGCACTGCCCCAGACACCTGATGTAGATGAGCCAATTTAATCCTTACACGATCTCTATGAGAAGATCACTACCAACCCATACAGATAAGAAGACTGAGACTTAGAGTGGTTGAAGAGCTTGTTTGTGATCACAGACAAAGCTAGGACTAGAACTCAAGTTTACCTGACACCAAAACCCGTTGCTTTTTCCCACCCAGTAAGATGCATTTGTGTTAGTGCAGCACTAAAATGAAGGTTCCTTAGTATTACAGCTGTGTAACTTGGGTGCGGTAGGCTGGCTAGCAGCCCACAAAGACACCCAGGTCCTAATTCCTGCAACCTGTGCTACCTTATGGGACAAAAGGGACTGTGCAGATGTGATTCGGGATCTTGGCATGGGGCGAATGCCCTGGATTATCCTGAACATAATCCCAAGTGTCCTCAGCAGAGTGAAGCAGAGAGATTATGACACAGAAGAGGAGGAAGTAGATTGGAATGATGTGTCCACAAACGAAATGCAGGCAACCTTCAGAAGCGAGAAGAGGGACCAACAGAGTCCTTCCCCAGAACTTCTAGAAGGAACTAGCCCTGATGACATTTTGTTTTTAGCCCCCTGAGACTCGGTTCAAACTTCTGGCCTCCAGAACTGTGAGAGAATAAATGTCTGTTGTTTTAAGCCACCAAGTTTGTGACTTACGACAGCCATAGGAAACTAACAGTCATAGGAAGGAATCCACAATCTCCTCAGATGGGGATGGAAGCAAGCAAGCTTCAAGGACTGTGGGAAAATGAGGAGACACATAAACACAAGAAGACACTGCAGCCCCCCCCCAGCTAAAGGCCTGACAACTCTGCAGGATTCTCACTGAAGTGCAGGCAGGGGCTGAGGTGAGAAGGTTCTGGAGCAGGGATTTGCAGCTGGCCACACCCAGAGGGAAACCACCACAACCACCCATTCCCCGTGCTGCTGAGTGCTCCGTGAGCCACCTCCAGCAGTTACTATGTGACACAGGCAGAAACACAACTCCTCAACGGCTCCAACCGGAAGAGGTCACAGAAAGATCTAGTAGGTTTGCAAGCTCCCCTTCAGAACCCACCAGCTGGGAGACACTCCTGAACTCTTGCAGAACCACAGCTTTCCCCCTCAGAGCCTGCTCCAGCTTCAAGGGCCTTCTAGAAAACTCTACTCTGTAAACAACTATGCCTGCTCTGTGAGTCAGGAGAGGAAAGGTACATAAGCTAACATTTCCCCTCTTGATTCTCGTACTGAAAAAATCCAAGTCAGAGTTTGTTGTTCTTTGTCTCTTCAGACGGGCTCTGTCCTGATGTGCCCTTACATCTAGCCCTGAGCACAGCAGAGCAGGAGGCAGTGTGGTGCAGTGGTCAAAGCGCAGGCTCTGGAATCTGGCTCCAGGCTCTCAGCTCAACCCCATCATTCACTGTGTGAACTTAAGAAGCCACCTCACCTGCCCACCGGTTTCCTCATCTTACAACAGAGGCAGTAATAACCCTTGCTCCTAGGGATACTGTAAGGAATAAATGAGATTATATGGGTAAAGCACTTACATAGTATGAACAACTTATTAGTATTATTCTTGCCATTACTGTTATTACTACCTGCCTATAACTTACTATTACAATTACTGTTACTATTACTATCACTACATAAGCAGTCTGCAGTTACTTCCCTGCTAACTGGGAAATCTTTAATAAAAACAGACCCCAAATTCCCTTGCTATGCTTCAGAACTCTATTTCTGCCAACATCAAAGGCATCTGGAGGAAAAGGAAAATTTTTTTTTTAATGGACAAAGGATGACACACAGCATGTAATAAACCTCCCCATTTAGATGTGACTATAAACCCTGTCCAGTTATACCCATCTCAGATGTCACGGAAACATTCAGGAGTGATGAGTCAGTTACCTTTATCAGACAATGTCCTTCTTTCAATGAAATGCATCTGCAAACATAAAAAGTTGGACAATAAATCCACATGGCTCTTCCAGTCCAAAGATCTCAAGGAAAGCACCCAGCCCGACAGCATGAGTTAGAGTCGCCGTACATCTCCAAAATTGAGACGTTAGCTGAACTCTCTCCGCATGGGCTGAAATTGTTCTGTCATTGCTTTGGAAATGAGTATGCACGTCTTCTTTCGTTAGGAGGGGTTTCCACACCAGAGGCAGACACTACTGTCTCTGAGGCTATTTTTAAACGCAGGCTCATTTCATAGCTGTTGGCATAGCTTTTTGCAGTGATTGAAGCCTCACTCCCCTCACAGAAAGAATCACATCTGTGTGTTTGTACAACATTTCTCCTTTCTTCCATTGTCTGCACGTATCTCTGCCTGTGGATGTGTGGGTCCCCTCTGCTCTGTGTAATTTTCAGGTGACTGGGTTTTATCTCAACAGTAGAAATTATAAAATACAACATATGTATACTGGAAACGTATCTGTAGGCGCCCATGTTTCATTCATATATACCAATTTGGGTTACGTCCTAAACATGCATGTGTTTAATCAGTTTATACTGGACAGTGAGTTTAATCGTGGGCATGATTCTTTGACCTGCCCAACCACCACCGAGCCTACTGAACAGAAGAACTAGCCCATTGTTGAAGTATTTCCAAGATTCTAAAACACACAGGAAGGACTCTAGAAGCTCCAAACAGGGCACTTTCCTTCCAGGCTAATTTTGAACATACCAAAATGTACCTGCTTGATATAAAAACACACCACTAAGATACTGTCTGCACTGAATTAGGCATTTTATTGGGCTCCTAATTTCCATGCCTGGAACGTGAACATGGATTTGCATGCACTGTCTCATTTTGTGGATCTTACATGCACGTAGTCTTCAGTCAGCTGGGCCTTTGATTCTACTTGTCAGTAATTTACAGTTAGCTCAATGTGAGTAAACGACACACACAGGATGATCTAAGCCGTAGCAACAAACCCCACCCAATACCCTTTACCTTTTTCTCCAAAATCATATCACAACTCTCTCTTGTAAAAAATAAATTTCAGAACGAGGCATTTAATTCACCTCACTGAGAAAAATAAAGACAATTCTCTCATTTCGGAGCAATGAATGTCCACCTATGGCTGCAAGGTACACCCTGAGAATTCAATGGTTTTTAACAAACCCGTCAAGGTTTACAAAGCTGTGTTCACCTAACGTGGGGAAGGGGCAGACGCGGCAGGCACGGACACCCTGCTCACTTCGCTGGGCCGTTCTCCAAAGACGCCGTGCTATAGACATCCTCGCTGTCTTCGATGCTCGAGGCATCTGTGCAGTCAGGATCCCCCATGATGCCCACAGAAGACAGACTGGTGATGAAGGCGTGCATCCGCTGTGCGTAAATATCCCGAATGTTAAAGTAAGGTAGCTCGTGACACTTCTCCGGGGGGTCCTCACTGCAATGGTCCACATCGACATCCTTTTGCTTCTGATAGTATTTGGAAAACTTGTTGAAGATAATGGTGATGGGCAGGGCCACCACCAAGATGCCACAGATGATGCACGTGCTAGCAATCAGCTTCCCGGCCAAGGTGACTGGGTGGGTGTCTCCATAGCCCACCGTCGTCATGCTGATGGTGGCCCACCACCAGCAGATGGGGATGCTGGCAAGGCTGGACGTGTGGTCATCCTTCTCCACAGAGTAGATGAGCACGGAGAAGATGGAAATGCCCACAGATAGGAAGAGCAGCAGCAGCCCAACTTCATGGTAGCTATGTCTCAGGGTGGCCCCTAGAGACCGAAGCCCCACTGAGTGCCGGGCGAGCTTGAGAATTCGGAAAATCCTCATGAGCCTGAGGATCTGGACCACCTTGCCCATGTTCTCAATGTCCTCGCTCTCCTCCTTCTTGGTGTCGACCGCCAAGGTGGCATAGAAGGGGATAATGGAGACAAAGTCAATGATGTTCAGAGGGTTTTTCCAGAACTTCTTCTGACAGGGAGCAGCCACTAGCCGGATGGCCAGCTCGCTGGTGAACCAAACAATGCAGACGATCTCCACACCCTCGAGCACGGGGTCGTCCACCTCTCCGTCCTCATTCTGGAACTCCGACATGCTGTGGACACACATGGCCACGATAGAGGCCAGCACCACGCTCAAGGAAGAGATGGCTATGAGCTTGGCAGACAGGCAGTAGGCTGGGTTCTCCATCCGAATCCAGATCTTCTTCCGCAGCTGGCCAAATCGCAGCTTGTCAAACTTCTCCAGCTCCCTCTCAAACAGAGACGACTCCTCGAAGGAGGAGTCGGTGCTCACGTCATTGCTCTTCTGGTCCCAGTCCTTCTCGTGGTTCTCGTCCTTGCGTTCTTGGTAGCGGTTGCTACAGCAGGAGTCGATGAAGAGCTCGTTGATGCCCCAGTACTCGATCTCCTGGCAGAACGAGAATACGCACAGCTCCTCCATGACGTGCAGCTTCCCTGTGTAATAAAAATTCAGAACGTATCTGAACAAGGAGGGGTTGCGATCAAAATAGTACTCTTTATCGGCCACGCTATAGTCATCGCACAGCTCCAGAATGGCCTCTTCCGAGTGGCAGGTGAGCAGCTTTCCCAGTCTGGTGTGAGGAAACCGCAGGAGGGTGCTTTGGTCAACGGACTGCTTGAAGCCCCCCACGTTCAGGTTGACAAGTTCTGCGTCTTGTCCAGGGCGATGGAAAAACTCACCAAACACCATGGTGGAGACAGAGGGCAGAGAGCTGGCTGGGAAGGGAGGCGAGGAAGCTCACGCTGCACCTGGAACGAGCACAACACGGCGTTAGCACTGATCCACGTGCCTTGCCAGGCTTATTTTTGATCTGCCATTCCCAGGATGATGGGCTACGTGAAAAGCAAATGCAGGAAATGGAGTAAAAAGGAATACAGCATTACACGTTCTGAGTAAAAGAAAATCAACACAAAACAGATTTTTGTTTTTCAAAATACAGGTTGATCGAATCCATCTTTTTAGGAAAAAGAAGACTGCCATGGACTTTTCATGAACACTAATTCCTGTTTCTCCATTCAGCATCCAGAATTTACCTCTCGCCCCCCATAAAGCAATGCACTTTGGATCCCTCACCCAGGACAAGCATCACTGGTCTCCACCGCAGGGCTCCCGCATTTGGGAACGCTCAGTTCAGACGTGATGAGCTAGTTGCTGCCGGGCTTGTAGCTCATCTCTCCCTGTCCCCGGGGCTGGGTCCTGTCCCCTCAGAAACAGCTCTGTCCTCTGCTCTGCACCTCACCCCCAATGCACACACTCCCGGGGGCTCGGCTCAGCTCTCACAAAAGATGTGGGTTTCCCTTATGCACCAACGTTTCCCTCCTTCAGGAGAGAGCCCCATTCCCTGTTCTGGATGTGGACAATCAAGAGGATATAATTATCTCCCTGTCCTTAAGTGCCCTATATCTCAAAGATATCATTACACTGCATGGGATAGGGTTTCAGATACATCCACAAGAGAAGAAACTGACTGCAGGAACCTTTTTAGGTTCATTGCACTATCGAGTTCCTGATACACACACGTTCCTCTCCCACCTCCTCCCACCCCTCAGAGACCCTCTCCCACACGCTCCCAATCTGTGTTATACAAGTCTCTACTGGCCCAACACCTCTAGCCTGTTTTTAGTCCTGAAACTAGCCAGGCTGCACTGGACCCATTTCTCAGAGAGAAGATAATAGATTTTGATCATCGTTGAATACAACGATGCTTCCGCTGAATGTATATATGGCACAGATTTTTTAAAATGGTAGGAAATTGTCATGTGCGCTGACCAACAAGGGGAAAGGGCATTCTCAACAGTGGGCACCAAAGTGTGTGCAAAAGCCACACTGTGCTTATAGAAATCCTCACTTAATGTCGTCAATAGGTTCTATAACATTAAGTGAGACAACATACAACAAAACCAGTTTTAGGCTAAATTGATATAAACAAGAGTTAAGTTCCTATGGCACCTCATCAATGTTATCGCAAAATGACCCTGAATGAAATGGTGTTATTCAGGGACCCACTGAATAACAGTCTAAAGAGCCTGGACTTTATCCTATAGGCAAGACCACTAACTCTTAATCAGTGAGTGGACATGGCTGTATTTGCGACGGTGACTTAGAAAGGCCCCACTGACAGCAGGGTAGAAGACTGTTGGAGGGACAGTCTGGGGCCAAGGAGACAGGGATGCAATAAATAGGTGACAGGAGGTACAAGGACCCAAACTCATAGAGCAGCAGTGCATGTAAAGAGGAAGTGACAAATTCCAGCAAGGAGAACTGACAGTCCTTGGTGACTGACTGGAGAGAAGGGACAAGGACATGGACAGTGTGTTTTCTACACTGCTTAAGTGGGCAGATGGTGACATCACTAGAGGAAGATAGCAATGTCAGAAAGGAATTTTTTGCCCCTTGTGTTTATAGAAAGCCAAGGCTGTAGACAAGACAAGAGATTCTTCCTCTGAAGAGGACACGCCAGAGGACACAGCCTTCTGCCCACCACACCAGGAGGAAGCCTACAGTCACCATGAATATGTGCTCATTTGCTCCCAAGACATCAACACTAAATGTGCTCCCACGAAACGAGACACCAGAGCAAGGCTTGACATGCCATTTAATAGATTTGACGACCTCCCCAAAAGACTTCATTTTTTTTTCTGCCTCTGCTTTCTATTTTTAGCTAGATATCTTCTTTGAAGGACCTAAATCAGAGCTCATGGCTTGGTCTAAATGTTTATGAAATTTCAGCTCTCTGAAAGCAGACTTACGCTCATGGCAAGCAGAGGAGCACAGCGTTCCAAGGAGCTAGTTTCAGCTAAGCTGACATTAAGACTTTAATGGATGTTATCTCGTGGTGTCTTATTTTTCATCTCCTTAGCTGTCCTGAAAAGCCTCAGTGATAGGAAGCCAGTGTCTGCCTTCGTGATACTATCTGCATAATTTGGTCTCATAATCATTGGGCATGTCATCTATTTCCCCATCGCAGTCACTTCTCTAAAGAACACTGTTATCACCCGTAATATCAGTCTTCCCGCTCTGTCCCTCCTGATTTTAATTTACTCCTCGCCACTGAAAGAGCCCATTATGAGATCCCTTCATTTCATGAAGTCTAAGAATGACACACACCATAAAACAGAGCGTTTCCTTTTGCAGGGCTTTAAGAAGGGAGACAGGACTGTGTCTTCGGATCACATCAAACGTGTCCATTCAGAAGGCACACCGAGCTTCCCTGAGGCCCAGCGGCCAGAACACAGGGTCGGTGTCCTAGGCTGTGTGTGTCCATTCAGAGGGCACGCTGAGCTTCCCTGAGGTCCAGCGGCCAGAACACAGGGTCGGTGTCCTAGGCTGTGTCTGCCCCCCAGCACGTGACAGGGGCAGGGAAGGAAGAAGGAGCTCCCACCTTTACAAAGCACAGTAAGGTCCCGTCCCTGCAGACAGTCCCTCGTCAATACACACCTTCTTCAGGTCACTTCCCCCTCGCTTACTACTGCCCTGGAGTTTTGCAGCTAAGGAGGTGGGATCAGAAAAGGTGAATGGGTTTCACACATATGACGCAGCTGCTAAGGGTTAGTGCAGAGGTCCAAACCAGGGCCCCTCGTGCCAGCCCCCTTGCCCTCTGCAGCGCGCTGGTCACACATTCAAAGTGACACAAAGCAAAGCGGACACCAATCGTCATTACTTCCGAGGTTGCCATATTCTGGCCAGCACTTATGTAACTGCCACTCACTTCCTCCTACTCAGACAGCATCCAGGGGCTCAGAGGTCATCTGTGCCTGTTCATGCATATTTATTACGTATGCATTTTATGTGTTCATGAATTATTTATATTTTATATACCACTTATATATTTATATGTATTATTATTTATAGATTTTTAAATAGTACTATACATTTACTTATGAAGGTATATATATATATGTATATGCACAGGGTGTGCATAAAGCAAACCATACACATACTAAGTAAAAATATGAGTCAATTCCTCTTACAAGTGGATAAAACTGTGCAAAATTTCGACTCATACTATAGGAGGGGGAAGAAAGAAAGAAAATTTATTACCTAACAGTAAAATAATTTTTGTATTGGAAAACATGCCATAGATTTCAAAAGAGAATACGGAAGGAAATACTTGCCTCCCTTACTGTAGACAGGTCGTGACGACGCCTAACATGTAAAGGCCTTCAAATAGAAGGAAACGGAGTGACAACAATACAGAAAAACGCATGAGCACTGTGAACAGGCAGTTCACAGGAGAAAAGTGCAAATGAGCCTCAACACAGCAAGTAAGAAGCTCTGCCTGTACCTAGGAAGGTAAACGCACCTTCAGACCATGCTGAAGTCTCATATTTACTTCATCTAATTGGAAAAACTTCCAACAATTAATGAGCCTGGGGGGAAGCAGGCACTCCCGCACCATGCTGGTGGGGACGCAAGATGAAAGGGAACTTTTATGGAGGGGAATTTAGCAAGACACAGCGAGGCCTTCACCCTTTCCCCCAGTGGTCCCTCTTCTAGAAACCCCCCAGGAAGAGGGACGGGCAAACGTTGAGAACATTTACATAACTGCAAATAACCCGAATATCCGCTAATAGAGAATGTGCTGAATTCTCCATACACCGATGGAGTGGTCCCAGGGTGTATTAGCTAAGTGGGAAGTAACATGCACAGGTATAGATGTACGAGGGCATCCAGAAAACGCCCAGCCGTAAGTGCCTCTACTGTTCATATTACACGACTGGATACCTTCCAGACAGCCCTCGTGCACACATGTGTACGCATACACACATATTCACACACGTGCACTCGTGCACCTATGTGAAGAAAAAGAAACAGTGGAACGATAAACCAGAAAGGAATAAAATACTTCTCTCTCTGGGGAGAGAGAGAACAGGGTATTGGAGACAAGGTTGGAAGCTGGACTTGGAGACTACATACATATTTTACGTAACTATGAAATATTAAAATAAAAATTTAAAAAGATAATTTCTAAAGATTTAACTTTACTATATATTAGGTCGGCCACTAACCTCAGGAAGGTGAATCTTTTCAAGGTTTTAAAAAATATAATAATTTGTCTGTACGTCTCTAGTGGTATATACCTAGGACAAATAAATTATAGAAATCTTTCATTATTTTTATTTTTCAGATTGGATTAATTATTCTGAAACTTTTATACATACATGGTGAAAGCAAATACAGTAAATAATGATGTTAATGTTAAGAACCCCCAAAATTTGGGGTGCAAAACAGAAAAACTACAATTATCAAAGAAATTAAGTAATCCAGTGATCCTAAATTTACATTGGGAATATCAGTATGAACTCATGATTTACTTTTTGCTAAAAGAAAATCTTATATCCACTGACAAGGCCTAGAACAACATGGCCAACTGTATTGGGTGCTGTGGAGCATCACCTACCACCCATTAGAACAGAGGCATTCATTCTCACACCTGCTTGGGAGTGTTCATAGCTACCGACTCTCAATTAGTCTCTCTTTGGGAATCACCCTCAGCCAAAGAGAGCTGCCTAGCCCAAGGTCACACACCCTCCCCAGGCTAGCCTACATCCAATGACCTATCTATGAGGGGGCTATAAAAAACCAGGCACCCTTTTCTCAAAGAGGGCAGCCCAGCCCCAGAGCTCCCCAGGATCAGCTGAGAATTCTGTTGCAACCTCATCACAGTTCAACTCTTCTCTTTGTCCAATACTGATAGGGTAGGTAAGAGGATAGAAATGTGTATTTATTCTTACATGTTTAAACTTCGGTCACCTTCAAAGTACTCTCCATTGGATGCAATACACCTATTGAGATGCTCTTTCCACTGCTCCAAATAGTTTTTGAACGCATCAATTTTGATGTCTTTTAGTGCTTCTGCCGTTTCTTGTTTCACCTTTTCCACATCAGCAAATGTTTCCCTTTGAGGATTTTTTTCATCCAGGGCACAAAAAGAAACGTCTCTCTGGGCAAGATCAGATGAATGAGGAGGGCAGGGCACAGGGGTCACGCCGTTTCTGGTCAAAAACTGCTGAACACTCAGTGTGGTGTGGGCAGGTGTGTTGTCATGCCACACGCTGTTCTTTTGTTGGTTTGTTTTGTTTTGTTTTCATTTCTTATTAGGTTTCATTCAGCAAACACTGGCCAAATGAATGTCTTACAGGAGGAGCCTCCACTGCCACCCCCACCGCCCCCCCGCCCCCGTCTTCTATGGCAGCAACCAGCCATCCACTGACACCATTCGAGAATTGTCCATTGTTTGGACTGTTTCTTCCAGCCCCTCAACTTCCAGGGTAGTAGTGATGTTTTCGTGAGAACTACTGTACTGGCCACATCCGTACTGGCCAAACCTGGTCCCCTTCTTGTTGGGAACTGAGTACATGTGGAGACAATAAATCCAACTTGTTCTTCCTGATGACACAGAGGTCAATGTTTCTTCCAGACCCCAAGTCAGTGACAATGCCACTGCAATGACTTCACTCACCAGCTTCTTGGCTTCTCCCTCCTCCATATCTGACCTAAATTTATCTTCAAATGCAGCCATCATTGCCAAGGAGCCAGAACCCATGGCGACAGAAGGCAACTTATCAGCTGACCCATGCAGATAGATGCTGTAGGGGTGAGTGAGGTCCAGTAACATCTATGCCTCCCCCCCAAATTAGGGCTACATCAATGTAACCTTGATACCTGAAAAGTATCTGCTTCAGTATCAGATTGGTCGAAACAACTCTGGGAAGGCGACAGTGCAGAGGAAGTGAAGCTCCAAATTAGAAGAAATGAGCTGGGTTGTCATATCTCTGTCTAGAGCTGTCCCAGCACCACACCATAAATGTTAGGAGGTAGGAAGTGTGTTTTTGAACAGTTCTTGTCAGTAACAATCATCCCTTCAGTTGCCTTTGTATCTGCTTCAAGAACTATACCAGCCTTGTAGACCACCCCACAATGGTCATGCCAGTTTTCCAGACTGTTGGAAGTTTGTACCCTTTCTCTGCAAAATCAGCTTCCAAGATGGCATTTCTGAGGCAGTTATCAAAAGAGAAACCTCTAACGGGTGGCTTATACACTGACATAGCTGCCATCTTCTCAAGAAAGTACTCCACAAGCTACTCTTGGAAATCACCCATCATGAAATGGGCAAACACATTGAAAGAATCTCCAAAGAAAATTCACTGAAGCCACTCACAGCAATGCCAGCAGATACACTGATGCGGATGGGTTCCTAGAACACTCATCTAGCAGGGGAAGCCTGTCCTCCCCAAGATAATTCTGGGGTTTTTTGGGTCTCCCTTCATATAATAACATCAAAATGATATTATTCAGAAATAAACTTAACAACAGTGGTACAAATTTGTACAAATGAAAACTACAAAATACTGCTGAAAGCAATTAAATAAGATATAAATAAAAGGAAATACATTCCATGTTCATAAATTAGAACTTTACTATTATTAAAATGGTAAACTCCCTCAAATTAATCTGTAGATTTAGCACAATTGTGATAAAAAATATTAGCTGCCTTTCTCGAGAAATTGACAAACTGATTCAACAATTCATGTGGAAATGCAAAGGACCCAGAATAGCCAAACAAGTCTTGGAAAAGAACAAAGTTGGAAGACACATAGTTCATGATTTCAAAACTTGCTGCAAAACTACTGACATAGGACAGTCTGGCAGATCAAGGGAACAGAATTAAGAACCCAGAAATAAGTGCTTATCTATGATCAAATGATTTTTGACAAAGGGGTCAAGACAATTCAAAGGGGGAAGAATAATCTTTTCAATAAATGGGATTGAGACAAGTGGACAGCCACATGCAAAAGAATGAAACCAGATGCCTACTTCATACCATATCCATCAACTTACCATGGACCAAATACCTAGAAGTGGGTGTTAAAACTATAAAACTCATAAGAGGGAGTTCCTTGGTGGTGTAGTGGCTAAGCCTTCAGCGCTGTCAACCCTGTGGCCTGGGTTCGATTCCCAGCCAGGGAAATACCCACATTAAAATAAATAAATAAATAAATAAATAAATAAAATAAAACTCACAAGAAAACACAGGTATAAATGTTCTTGATCTTGGATTAGTTAGTATCTTCTTAGCTATGACAGCAAAATCACAATCAAATAAAAATAGATAAATCACAATTAAAAATGTTATGCTTCAAAGGATACTATCACGTCAAAGGACAACTATCAAGAAAAAGACAACCCACAAAATGGGAGAAAGTATTTACAAACCACGTACCCGGTAGGGGTCTAGTATCCAAAACAGATAATGAAGTCTTATAACTCAACAATAAAAAGACAAATAACCTAGTTAAAAATGAGCAAAGGACTTCAATAGACATTTCTCTGAAGATAGACAATAGTCAAAAAATACTTGAAGAGATATTCAACATCATTTGTCATTAGGAAAATACAGATCAAAATCCTAATGAGATACCACTTCACATTACTAAGATGTTTATAATCAAAAAGCAATAATAATAATACAAGTATTTTATTATCATACAACAAGTGTTAGGAAGAATATGGAGAAATGAGAACCCTCATGAATTACTGGTGGTAATGTAAACCGGTGGAGTCATTTTGGGAGACAATTAGGCCCATTTCTCAAAAAGTTAAACATAAAATTACCATATGATTCAGCAATTCTGCTCCTAGGTATAGTCCCAAGAAAACTGAAAACATATTTTCAAACAAAACCATGTATATTATTGTTTATAGTAGCATTATTCATAATTTGGAGATAATCCAAATGTCCATCAATTGACAAATGAATAAACGAAATGGTATATCCATTCATTGGAATATTATTTAGTTGTTAAAAGGGACAAAGTACTGACATACTACAACATGGATGAACTTTGAAAACACTATGCAATATAAAAAGCCACATGTTATATGATTCATTTACATAAAATATCCAGAATAGACCACACCCATAGAGGCAGAAAGTAGATTAGTAGTTGCTAGGTGGCTGGGAGGAAAGGAAAATAGGATGTAACTGCTAATGGATATGTGTTTCTTTTGGGGGTGATAAAAATGCAATGAGGAAAATGTTCTGAAATTAGATGGCTATACAACCTTATGAATATATTAAGAACCACTGAATTATACATTTTAAAAATGTAAATTTTGTTGTAAATTAAGTACAGTTCAATAAAACTTATTTCAAAAAGAATTTCAGCTCATGAAAATATTATGATGGAATTAAAATCTCACAATTTTGCAACACATAATGAAATAATGGATGTAGGCACTGATCATAAATGGCTTCTAAAACCAGGATGAAAGCCAATGGGAAATTCCATAAACAGGTAGATCATTATAACAGTGTACCTGAACTCACTGACCAAGTCTGATAAAGTGCCTCCTGACGGAAGTATGTACACAATTCGATCAAAGAGAGATTTCAGAAGGCATGTTCAACGATTCTATAGGGACGTAATCAGCAAAATCCAGACTGTGGAAAACCACACAAGACAAATGATACAAGTGAAACAAGTAACATATCAAGTAGAGCCAATGTGTGGACTTTGTATGGATCCTGATTCTAACTAGCCAAATGCTTAAAATAAAAATATGAAAATCAGAATCATTTGAACACCAATTAAATACTGATACATAAAAAAATGTCACCTTTTCAATGTGCTAAGATATTACAATTATTCTCCTTAAAAAAAACCCTATCTTTTGGAAACACATACTAAAATTTTATAGATAAAATTTTGCCATGTTTGAAATTCACTTCAAAATAATCTGTGGAGGGAAAGATGGAGTGGGATGACATGGATCATGCAAGATGGTCATGAATTGATAACCAGCTGACTGATGGGTACAGAGAAGTTTAATGTATTAATCTCTCTGTTTCTGTATATGTTAAAATTCTCCATCAAAAATGTTTTCAGAAAAATTCACCTAGCAATCTTTTGAGCCATGTGCGATAGTAACTGCTTTCATATACACTACTGTCCACCCCTTAATTCCCAATAAATCATGCAGTATCCGGACACTACTAGGAAATAAGGATCATTGAATGAATGATTTCCTTTCATTCTCCAACAATCCTAAGACCTTATACTTCCATGTTGCAAATTGGAAACCTAAGGCTCAGAGTTTAGGCAACACCCAGTTGCTATGGAGCTAACTCTTTCCCCTATGCCTCAGAGTATTTTTTTTTCCCCAATAAGTGGGAGGAAGGAGGAACTGGCTGATCTTTAAATTTACCTATTATATCAGTCATCCTCATTAAAGAATGCTATACTCTTTGGAAAGGGATTTTTGCTAGCACACCAAGGGCACACAGCATCTCAAATCAGGCACATCTTTGGATACAAGAGGCATTTGGCCACAAGGTAGAAAGGTCAACTACTATTTTCATTCTCTTCCTCAAGAAGAGCTCAGGCTACTGCACCAACCCCCTGCCTACTACCAACCCCAAGCCACACGTGCTGAGAGCGCTTTATACTGTATTTGGCCACCTTGTACCTCTTAGTGTTGAAAAGAAGGACAAAGATGTCCAAAGTCCAAGATATTCACTGGCAGATTAAACGGAAAATTACATTGATCCACTTCTCTCCAAGTGGCACCCATAAAGCCTTTTCAAAACCATTCACCTCTTACTTCTCTCTTTGCTGCTCGCTCTCAAACTCACTTGAAAAATACTCTCAAAACGGTGTCTTTTCAAGGCTGACACATATGCATGCATCAGTCATGTTGACATGCATTTGCTTTTTCAAAAAAGTAATAAAAGTATAACGAATAAAAGCCAATTTGTTAATTGGGCAGAACCACATTTTTAAAATCAATTCCATAAAAGTAAACCAAAACCAAAACAAACAAACAAAAACAAAGTAAACCAAAATCTAGATTCCGTTTTCCTTCCTACTTGTCCAAAACCTACTTAGTCCTTCTATCAAAAAAATAAAAATTAAAAAATTAAAAAATGGAGGAGGGGCATTTTTCTGCATTGATAATGGCCACCTTTTTGGAGAATTTGAATACACTTAAGTCATATTAATAGTTCTCCCTCCTGCTCCCACCCCACGTACCCACTCTACTCACCTTGCCTCAGTCCTTCAGATGCACCCACCACAAAGTATTATTGTGTGTTTTACAGTTCTCCTTAACCCCAAGTCTGACCACTGCTGTCACTAGACTCTAAGCTCCTCCATGGAAGGAATTATGCATTGTCATCACCACGCAGTCCCTTATGCTAATTGCTGCCCATAGCCTAGTGAAAGGTATTCCCTTTCATCTGGAAGAATTAACAAAAGTTATTGCTCTTTTTGTCAAAAGGCTAGCAGAATGATCTAGACCAGGCATGACCTAGTGAAATGCTTCCAGTGGCAAAGAAGTCAGTTAAACAAATAAAGTGGGCTGGTGGGGACTGTGGTGAACTACACTCATCTAAGAGGCAGAGGCTACTGGCCACCAGAGTTCTTTGTGGGAACAGAAGACCACTGTAGATGTGTCTTTCGGGGTTCCAGAAGAACCAGGAAATCCTGGCTTTTATGTGGAATATCTCAAGTTTAATTAGAATTGATCTGCCATTTTTCAACATTATGTGACTCAAACAAAACTGTGTCTCCAGGCCAGATAAGCCCCCAATCGTGCCCTGAGCCAGAGCTTACCCACCCCAGCTCCACAGCACCCAGACTTACTCCAATGGAATCTTGTCACAAAAACAGTAATGTTACCCCCTTAAGTCTAAACTGAAAATGTCAAAAGAAGAGCTGGGCAAGACGGACCACAGGATCTTCCGAAACTGGCCTGCCATGTCCCGCAGTACTCCTTCCAGGCTGATACTGTCCCTTCCCCCTTAGTCACTCTGTCCCAACTGCCCAGTGAATTTTACAATCAGAACAATCTCCCTAGTTTCTGACCTTCATTTCTGTCACTACCCTGTGAGATTCATTCTCCCCTTCCTTCGATAAATAATGGTGCCAAAGGAAACGTCAGAGAGGAAATCTTACCCTTGTGGTGTCAATGTCACACACTCTGCCCTCATCCTGCCCCGTGGAACGTCCATCATCATCCAAGAAGCTCCGCCCTTCTTCCCCCACTGGAATGTGTGCTGCACATAGGCATTTAGTGGCCAGAAGGAAGAGAAGAATCCTGTCCTCTGGCTGTACAAAGCAATCTCTGGGAAATCACTGTCACCTGCAGAAGAAAGCATCAATGAAGTTGTAACTCCAAGAAGGAAACACATCCAAGACAAGACGTTCCACATCAAAGTCAGCATAAGGGCACTTTACTGATTAGCCCAATAGCTTAGACCCCACCTGACTCTGAAGGAGGGGTTAATCTTTACCCTTCAAGGAGCCATCACTCCTAATGAACACATGGATCAGGAGCCATCATCAAAAACATCAGGAGTTACAACCACTCTCAGGTTCAAGGACTCAGATCTTGACTACAGTGGGTGCTTTGGGCATCTTCACTGACCCCGAGGCCAACAGAACATCCCAAGATAAAACAGGGTACTAGAATGAGGACTGCAGTCACTCACCTCCCACACGGTTTCTTCTAGGAGTGTTATTTTCCAAGCTCATTCATGGAGGATGTACTTTTAAATCTTGAATGGATACATTTCAATCCATTTTAGACACTGAGTTCTGAGTGGGACTGCCCTAACAGAATTAACACTGCTGCTCTAATTTAAAATCAATCCACTTCAAAGGCTGGCCAAGTTCAAGTTTGCTATATTTGTTCATCGTTGCATTTCGCAGATCAGAAATGACGATCTGTGCTGGTTCGGGAGTCCTCTGGTGACACACATGTGTGTGCATGTGGGGGTGCGTACATGGAGGGAGATGGAAGTTGGTACCAAAACAAAAAGACAGATTTCAATTCTCTCTCTGAATAAAATAAAGAAAACAAAACACACACTCACACACACACACACACACACACACACACACACAAAACAACAAAAACAAAAAATAACCAGCTCCCAACAAAGTAAGCCTTGCTTCACGTTGATGTATTCCCATAGCTTTATACCAGTATCTAAGCATCTATCCATTGATTTTCACGTTTTCCAGCCAAAGCTCGTTCCAAAGGGTGTGGGGTTAAGGGAGCAAGAAGAAAAGATTGATTCTGAGTCCCAGAAAGAAAGAAAGTGAAAGACGTGCCCCTGGCCATTATGTCAGTCACAGCGGAAACATTCATTCTGGGTTAAGGGGCTAGGCGTGGGGATCACAAACACGCGGCAGTGCCTGCCCCTCTCCACGACCGCCCAGGAGGCCACAGGACCCCAAACCCAACACTGAACAAGTAACTGCTGCCTACCAACCTCGAGGAGGCAAAAGAGAGGGAACAGAACAGAATGGTTTCCAAGTCGGTCCCAGCAAACACTGGGCAGAGCAACCCTTCAGTGATTTTCCACTTCTAATAGAGTTAATATGGGAGAATGATCCAGAAAAAAACAAAACGCAGCTCCACCGAAGCTGAACTTCTGAGATAGGCTTCTTGGCAGAAGAGGCTGAGAAATCTCAACAGGGATGAATAAAATCGATTCAGGGGTTAAAAAC
>PVJL010005571.1:0-106110 GCA_004026885.1 Lyroderma lyra
GACACAATCAATAGTTTAATGTTTATTTGGGGACGAGTGGGTTAGGGAGGGGAGAAAGGGGAGGGGGTGGGAGAGGAGGGGGGGAAGCTAAATATAAGGTGATGGAAAGAGAAGTCACATTAGGTGGTGAACTGATTATACATCAAGTTGACAATGCACTGTAGAATTGTATGCCTGAAACCTATGTAATCCTTGCTAATAGATGTCACCCCAATAAGTCTAACAATAAAAATGAATTAAAAAAAAAAGAAAACCCTAAAATTAATGGAAAATCTATTAGAACAGATGTATAAGAAAAAAACACAAATTGCTGTTATGTCTTCCCAAGTGACATTCAGGCCTATGCTGGAATTTGAGGATGCAGGATGCTTCTACATAATCCTGTTAAAAATTCAGTTAGAGCAGAATAATTACATAGAGGCAGCTTTAACTAAATCAAATATCAACTCTTTCTAGCCTGTACATTTCATTCTCTCTTAATATCTCTGTCTCTCTATCTCTCTCTTATACACACACACACATACAGAGAGAGAGAGAGAGAGAGAGAGAGAGAGAGAGAGAGAGAGAGCACCTTGGGCATCTCCTAGATAAGAGAATAACATTTTCTACTCTTTTCTTTTACTTATGTAGAATAGTGGGGGTGGTGACATAAGTATTTGTATTTTATTGGAAATATTTTAAAGAAAAAAATAAGCCAATTTTGAATCTTCATCTGGGTTTTTCTATTTTTATGGATGAAGCCATTTTCAGTTTAGCAGATTACTCTAATGATACCAGGATGTAGCATGGTGAACTGTCGGGAAAAGACACTCCTTTTGACAGCAAAAGGAGACCCAAATTCTGATTTGGTATGAAGAATAAAAGTCCATAGCCTTACAGAAGAACATATTTTGAAGGATGGACCATAATCTGGGTGAGAAGAGAGTGAGTGAAAGTCCTGCAATAAAGTAGAAATCTGAGTTGAGGAGAAAGGCTAGAAGGCACAGCAAAAACCCTACTAGCCCATTTCCCTTCTCTCTTTCACTATTAAGCATTCTTGAAAGTTGTCCTCACAAGTGTGTACTTTCTCACCTCCAAGTCACTCTTCAAAAAATTCCATTCTCACTTTCTCCATAAAGACATCTCTAATCTTACCCTTGCCTAAATTAACAATTACATTAATATCTCCAACATCAATTTTTCTGCCATTTTATTTGACCTCTCAGTAGCATTTAAGACAGCTAATAATGAAGTTAACTACTCACACTTTCTTGCAAACCATTCTTGGAACACTTTGCTGGACATAGATAATCTCTGATGTACAAAATACAAGGCCTGACAACTAAATTTGCAAACTTGCCACCATTCCCTTACTTTGACAGCACTATACAAACAACTCAGTAAGGTTTCATAACCTTAGTATATCTGTGTCTCACAGCTGTGCTCATGTTGACATGTGGTGGTGTCTGTTCATTATTGTTGTTGCATGTTTTCATGTGCTGTCATGACAGTGTCAGAACTTGAATTAGATGCAGTGGTTCTCAACCTTCCTAATGCTGCAACCCTTTAATACAGTTCCTCATGTTGTGGTGACCCCCATAAAATTATTTTCTTTGCTACTTCATAACTGTAATTTTGCTACTGTTATGAATTGTAATGTAAATATCTGATATGTGTTTTCCGATGGTCTTGGGCAACCCCTGTGAAAGGGTCATTCAACCCCAAAAGGGGTTACAACCCATAGTTTGAGAACCGCTGAATTAGAGCAATGAACAAACATTAAATTTCTTGTTAAACTTGACAAGAATGAAAGTGAAATCAGAGACATGTTAGTCCAAATTTATGGGGATAATGCCATGAAGAAAACAGCAGTATACAAATGGATTAAATGTTTTTTTCTGAAGGTAGAGAAAGCATTACTGATGAAAAGAAGTCAGAGTGGCCAGAAATGAGCAGCACTGATAAAAACATTGCAAAAATGTGTCGAATTGTGTACCAAAATTGTAGTAACCATGGTAATATTCAGCAATGAGGTATGTAGCACTTTTTCTAGGATGAGTTTATAAGCTTAATTGTTGTACCTTATAATGGAGTTATGAGTACAATAAAAAAATATAGAAAATAATAAATGAAAAAAGAGAAGAATTATATTTAGATGGTGGGCTTAAGTAGTGACCTAAAATGACTCTGTACCTGAGAGTGAGAAAATCTCATTTCATAAGAATGTATACTTTAAGGAGAGTGATTAAAATAATGATGATGCTAATTATAACAATATCCCACATTAGGGTGTTGTGTTTTTGTCTGCAAGACAGAAAAGAAGGGAATGGGAAATGTGGTTCATACTCACCATGTCATTGATTCACATCCTAACTGGAGTAAAATGTAGCAGATGGGAGTAAAAAAAAAAAATCTCCTAGGAAGGAAGATGGATATTCCAGGTTGCCTCCTATTGTCGGGCCAGAAGCACCTAAAGCCATAATGTCAGTTTGCTTTTGTTCTGTCACAGTCTTTGAGTTCTTCTAATGCAAGGACCCACACATAAGTGCTCTTTCCTGGACCCACTATCATACACAACCACTCTCCCCATCAAGGATGACTCTCAAGTTCTCATTTCTGGTGTAGCCCGGTCAACTCCTTTTCCCACCTTTTTCCTTCAGAGCTTAGGAGTCTGTTTTCTTATTCAGCTAAACAACCCTCCCCAAAACTATTCACTGTGACCACCTGGAGCCACATTAGTGTTCAGGAGGCTCAGGGAGCCTCATAGCCTTTCATACAATCAGTTAACAGGGGTTCTGTGGTAGGTGTTGCAAGCAAACAAATCAAAGTTGTACAGATACAACCCCAGTGCTGGAGAATGTAACTGGGGGAGATGAGATAAAATATCTATAAATAGAATAGTAATGCAGAAAAATTCAATAAAATGCCACGGACTGTGAATGTCCAGGGCAGAGAGATGAACAGGGGTCCCACATGAACTGAAGAGACCAAGGAAGTCTTTATGGAAAGATGGGGCTTAAGCTGGACTTGGAGGGGTATATAGAACTTAGAAATGTGGCGAGAAAGAAAAAGGTTCAGGTGACTAAGACAGGGGCTGAGCTAACTGATATTTATTTTGAGAGGAAGTCCACAGCTCTACAAACATCTCTCCTCGTCATCATGTTGGCCACACCCAGTAACTTTCATTTCCTGGAGAGAAGGCTCATGCTTGACATCGCATGAGATTCAAATCCCAATACTATTGAATTAAGAATGGGGTAAATGGAGGATGAACTATAGATGCTCTCCTAATCATGATAAAACTGGATCTCTATTTTCTATTAATTTTCTGCTTGTTTGTTTGTTTTCTCATAACTTCTCCTGGTGTGACTCCTGGTATGTCATTTGTATAATATTATTCTGGTGGAAAACATACCTTTTTTATTGGAATTAATCAAAAGAAGCCTCTGCTTGTCACTGCTCTGGAACCCCCAACTATGCTTTTACAAATGTGTATATAAGATGAGATTATAATCATGAGAGAAAGCTCAAAAGTAATTAACCACTGAGATGGCTTGGTTAATGCCCAGTCAGATGGATCCCAGGTAGTACCAATACACGCTGACCTAATAGAAGACCTGTCAGGGCAGATACAGCCAAGCCCCAGTTTTTACTCAACTTCTATGAACACAAAGTATTAGATCCTGGTTGTTTGAAATGCCATGGCTATGCATTGCATCAGCACCTTAGAGATGGATATCCTGACAACAGTCAAGACACTTGCTATGCAACTTTCTCTCCTGTAGCAATTTTTTGTCTGCAACCTTTCAGTGAACCTAGACTTCCCAAAGCCCAATTTAAACTGCACTCTGTGGGCAGTTTCCCCTCCTGAGCTCAGCAAGAACTATTAAAACTATTCTCTTACTTTTCTTACAATGTCCAAGAATGGAAACTCCAACCCCTACTCCAATTATCTACACATCATTTCCACAGGTGTCTTATAGTGAGTTCCATCCTCAAAAACCGATTTTGCTACACATTCCCCACCTTTGCCCCATCCAGTTCTACTGGCAAATTCACTGATCTGCATGTGTGTGTCTAAGAACTTCCCTGAGGTTGGACTTCTCATCAAGAATTGAGAGGATTGAATTTGGGATTCTTTACATTCATGTTAATGTTCAGGAATTCTATAAAGGATTAAAACTCAAAAGCTACTTTCTTCACGCTGACACACTGTGAGACTGCCCCACAGGCATAAGTAGTTCTAATGCAATCTCTTCTTGTGGGGATATATTAACCAAGTCTGCTCCAAAGATGGCTTAATGGGGGTGAGAAGATACCTTTTGGCTAATCTAGTTCTTGAACTGAAACCACACAGGGTCATGCAAATTTAGTTTATAGCTAGCTGACCAAAGGCTACTTCCAGGTTCCAGCAATAATGTCTTTAAAGTACTATAAAAAACTTCAAAAGACTTCATGAACATCAAAAAAGTCTTACAACACAAGGTCTGAGGAGTTACTGTAATTGCAAATGAACCAGAAACATGGAGATTAAATTTCTTCTTAAAGGGCACAAGAGTTTAAAAATTTAGAGAAAAAAAAAGTGGTTAACATAAAGTAATTTACGGCTTGCCAAAGCCCTATGTAGTATATGCTACACCCAATATGTAGCCAGATCAGATAGCAGGATATTCTGTGAAAGCCAGGATTGAGTGGCAGGTATAGGTGGAGCCTGAGCCCTTGGTGAAGAGATTCTAGAACACAGCTGTAAACTAAGAAGGGAGGGTGGAGAGGAAAGAGATGGAGAGGGTGGAGTAAAGCAGGGAAATGCTTTAGAGAGGGCCCCAGAGGAAAAATACAAATGTAGAACAAAGATAGTTGACTCTGCAGAAGCATTGGGAGAGTAGAAGTCTCCACCTCCCCAGGTCCACAGTGCCCCACCTGCCAGGTATGAACAAGAGTCAGCATGTTCTTTGGAAGGAACACTGGCCCAGAGGTCAGCGGGGCATGCAGGTGTGTATGTACATGGAGTGACTGACTATAAGATGTATAATCAGGAGATTTGCTCTGAACAGTTTATTTTTATTTATTTTTGAATAAAAATGAATTTAGATAAATGAATATCAGATATAAAATATGAAAAATGTTTTGTTTCAAATTTCTCTTCAAGTTAAAAAAAAAAAGAATTGTTGAAAACAACAAGATTTACTCAGCAGATGAAATCATCAGATTTGATTGAACTCAAAGGGGAAAATAAAAAAACAAAACAAGAGAAGCCTGTTCCACTTCTAGAAAGAAGTGACTTAAAGTACTATCCAGATTACTGCAAAATTTGGAAATAGGTAAAACTTCCCTTTGCCTCTTTATCGGGCCTTCTTTCCCCTCATAGGTAAAATAGCAAGAAATTCTCAGGCTAGGGCCATCCTGCCTGCTTCTCTTGGTAACCCCCATTAGACTGGTGATCGGCTCTCAGTTTCTCAGAGTCCAGGACAGTGATTAGATAACTAATACAAGTGTATGGGGACCCTCTAAAATAGTATGCCAATAAGCACCTTTATGTGTTTAGCATATTTATTGATTTTAAAAAGTACTGCAACGTCTTAGCCTCACAATATCTATACCATTATTGTGTGCCCACTCCCTTTGTCTTACAAAGAATAGGCATTTGATATATATCATAAATTAAAAGAGTGGATAAATAGAAGAAAGTAAAAGAATAACATTAGCTCTATTCCAAGGAATGATAGATAAATAATAAACAAATAGAAACAGCCACTTCTTGAACATTTTGTCATGACTATCCTTCTATGATTTATTTTGGCACAGATTTCAGAATCTTTGAGGCCACTGTATTTGGTTATATTTTATAATGCTATAACCCTATAATTAACATATCAAACATGCTCAGGTTTTTCTTCTACTATGCCTAGAAGTAGAGGTTGGACAAAATGAAAGCAAGATCAGAATTTTGTGGAGCTGAAAACCGGACTGCAGTTTCGTTGGAGTAACAGTAAATGTCTTCGAAGGCGTTTCACTCTTGATGACTGTCTGGGTTATTATGGTTCTCTGGTATTTGACATTTGGTATGAAATCCAGCTGAACAAAGTTGTATTTGGGAAATTGGCATCTCATGTCAGTCCCAGTGGTTCCAAAGCCCCCAACACCCAATAGACATTTATAGCAAGCCAGGGAGTCCTGGGAATTTCTCAATCCTGACTGAGCACAGTGCACTCAGGTGGCCCAACTTCCAACCTGATCTCATTTGTAAAGCT
Organism: Lyroderma lyra; assembly: GCA_004026885.1. Lineage (NCBI taxonomy): Eukaryota > Metazoa > Chordata > Mammalia > Chiroptera > Megadermatidae > Lyroderma > Lyroderma lyra. The sequence continues at coordinate 6,231 of PVJL010005571.1, forward strand.
CCAAACCTGGAGAGCAGAGGCAGGGGGACAACAGTCCTATCTGATTCACTCCTCATGGTCAAGTTGACAGAACAATGGTGATCTTCTGCTTTGAGGACAGGTACATACAAGGCTCTGTTCTTAGGATCCTTTCTCTAGCTTATCCAAAGAAAGTAACATCAGAGACAGCAAATTTGCAGAACAAATTTATCTACACAGATTTGCAACTCTTTGAATTTAGGAGAGGTGCAGCATTTCATTTCCCTGACCAGGTAGAGAGATGGCAGAGGGTTGGGGTGGGCACTTCTTAGCAGCCACTTGGATATCCAAAAGAAAGAAAGTGCATAAACTCAGGGATGCAAAGAAAACTGCTTTCATTTTTCTCAAAAAAGCTAATCACAAGAGGGCTTTGCAAAGTCGCCCAAGGGCATGCTTTAAAAATGATAGATTTAACATTTGCTTTCTTTGGCCTGGAAATTTCCGAGATTCTCCTTGTATCTTTTCTGGATCGTACTGTACATTCTAAGGGGTTGGTGGGGTGGGGTGGGGGTAATCTTGGCACAATCTTCCCTACATGTAAAATCTCTCAACTAAAGAGAAAATTGGATAATACACTCACACAGACAGACAAGAGGAAAGAAAACAAAGAGAAGAAAATAGTCTGTAAATGTTAATAAAACTGTCTTATTTTAGTATAACAGTTCTGTGACTAATTAAATTATACACGAAATAATGAAAAAGTGCTTGCCTAAAAGGGCTTTCAATAAATGTGGTAAACAATAATCAGCCTTTGCTTTATTATAAATATTGCTGCTAATAATACTAAGACATGAAATAAAAGACAACTGTACTTTCTGCTTCATTATGCTACATGTGATTGGACCCTTTAGTCACAAATATAAGATAAAGTCTATTTATAGACACCTTATCTTGGCAGACTAATTATGAATGGGGAAAACAATGAGATAACCTTGATGAAGGAAGAGTAAAGGAGAAAAAAATTACTCTTTCTAGGTTATTTCCATAGCTCTGGACTTGAAGAAGGAACAAAGCAGGACTATCAGGATGTGTCAGTGTGAAGGTGAGAGTGGCAAAAAAAGAACTGAGTGAGCCCTGCATCCAGACCAGACAGCTACTACAGTGAGAGAATACCATGGGATGTAGAGCAATGAGAAACCAGAAGACCAAGAAAGGGAGAAATGCCAACAGTCCAAAGTCCATCCTTCCTACTTAGCCCTTCAGGTGGTCAAAGACAATGAGATGCTTTGTGGGGGCCCTCAACACCATAGGTTTAGCACCTACTTACTTTGTGCCAAGCAAGGAGCCAGCTTCCAGGAACATGTGATGCATTTCCTACTGTCTACTGTGCTCTTGGCCTTTCACTCTTACCAAGACCAGCTCGCAAAAGCCATTTGTGAACATTTAGAGACCTTCAGGCTACACTATCTAACCCTAGTCCTGGCAGATTTCCAACTCACTTGCATGATTTTCTGCCTTGCTGCACTGTGAAGGATGAACAGAAGTTTACACAACAAACAAACAAATAGTGAAGTAGCCATTGTAATTAGAGAACCACATTGTCAAAAGAGGTGAGGAGCACATAAGGCAGCAAGTTTCAGGAGCCAAAAGTGTGCAGTATCTCTGGTGCCCTAGATGGGAGAGCAGGAGAGCAGATGAGGAGGGCAGCGTATGCAGTTGAAGGAATGAAAATCATCAAAGTGTTCAAATTAGGGGGCCATCCCCTGGGCAGATATTGACTTTAGGAATACCAGCATGATTGCAATGTGCAGGATAGTCAGTGGCTTATTCAGACTTTCTGGGAGCTCTCAGTAAGCAAAATAATTCAAAAGTAAGAATATATATAATTGGGTACAAATCTAACACCTATTTAGAATAAAAAATAAACTACAACAAAATATAAATTGTAGAATGGTTAAAAAAACACACAAACATAGCTTAAAACATGAAAATTCCAATAAATCTCTTCTGTAGAATTCTCATCAGAAGAGAAAAAAATTATGATGCCTTTATAATTGTATATATAGCAAAACATATTAAATTCCTAAAAGCAGAGAATTTCTGTTTTGACTAATCGTTATTGAAAACAAATTCTTATGCTACAATTTTATATATCAGATGTTTGGAAAAATCTTTCACAGACCAGCTTCCTGCTTTGTACATTTTAACTCTGTTTCTCCTTGACTCTGCACAAACATCTGGTGTCAGATGCTGTAGGACATATTCATATCTACTTCATGTCACAGAGCTGGATGCATCAAGGCAGTAAGCCAAAGGAACATTCCGAGAAGTTAATGCTGTTCCAGGATGGCAGCTAGCAATAACTTAACTACATTTGGAAATTACTGCCTACAACAAAAGTAACAACTACTAAACCCAAACCAGGGAGTTCCCTGGTGGTGTAGTGGTTAGATAGGCTTTGGCACTCTTAATGCCATGGCCTGGGTTTGATTCCCAGCCAGGGAACCACCGCCCCCACCCCAAATAAATAAATAAATAAATAAATAAATAAATAAACCCAAACCCAATGTATTCCCAAACCAACTTACTTTTACCTAGAGTCCAAAAATACCTGTGACTGTACTAATACCAAAAGTAGAAGATGGGGAAGTTAGAATGGAAAGAGAAAACAGACTTAGCTAATAATGGCTAAATATACCTAACTTTTAATACATTTAAAAAAATATGTATGACATATGAACATTTCTAGGGCTTCTCCAGCTCTTGGAAGAGCATGTGCAAAGGAATGACCCTGAAGCTGAAGCTTATCAGTTTATTAGCTACAAGGTGGATCCATCTCTGAAGCTACTGAATGTTACCAGACTGTCATTAAGCACACCAATCTGGAGTAATAGTGAATGATCTAAGCAGAGGCAGCACAATTTTAAGAAAGGGACAGATGTGAATGGCTATTAACAAGTAGAATTAGGGTGATTTGGTGATAATTAGAGATGAAAAAATGGCAGAGAAAAAAGTATAGCACCATCTGGTCTGGTGCTTGCTTGTCTTGATTTGTTCAAACATTCAACACCTAGTCATAATGTGCCCAGCAGGGCTCACTGTCAAGCAAAGGCGAGTGTGTGTGGCACAGCTCAAAAGTTCCCTTTACCCACCTTTGCCAACCTCAGCCACTATAATGCCTGCTTCTATGGTTACTTAGTAAGCATGGGATCTTTCTCTTTGTTCTTAGGAATGAGGCCACCCAGTAGGACATGTTTAGGTACTCTGCCTCCCAGGACACATCTTTCTATTTGCACTTTTTGATTCAAGATATACTTTTACCACCATCTGGCCCAAGCCTAGTCTCACAGAGGCGGAAAGATATACATCACTTCAGTCTGCAGAGGCAAAGTGAGTATGATGCAGTTTTATATTTTTGAAATTATATCTTTTGGCCTGATCTCCTGTTCTGGATCCCCAAATTAGTAAAAGTGCAGCTGAATGCAGACTGAAAGGAGAAAACCCATTTGCTAGTGCAAGGATGTGATCTTGGTACACTGGAGGGGAAGGGGAAAGCATTTTTTCATCATTAGGTCTGCACTATTAAGTGATTCATGCACCTGAGAACAAGGAAGTCAATGACAAGGGAAAACCCCACTGAAAATTTCAGATAGGCAATATAGGGGTTACTCTCCCACAGGCACTCAATCTTTGCACAGGTCTTACAGCAAACATGCTATTTCCACAAGAAGCCTTTGCTGCTTCTCAAATAATCCCAAAAGGAGAGTTGGTGGATGTCCCATAATGAATAAAACTGCTGATAGGAATGGAAAAAGTTTATGAAGGATTTTTAAACTCAAAATTCCATATGTGGAGTCTGAACATTGTATTTATACCTTTTCCTGATACTTTGCCCATGCACAATGGATTAAGGAAGAAATATATGGCCATTTGTTGGCCCGGAATTTTCATAGGCATTCCCCCCTTGCCTGAAACGAACACATGGACCCAGGGCAGACGTTGATCTGTAGTACAAAATTCCTTTTCAAGTTGAAAGGAAAAGTACTAGAGGATAAAATTTAAAAGAGTAAACACAGTCCTGTATATTTTGTTTTTGTTTCAGTCTATAAATAAAAATAAACCTAAATGATCTTTTCTGTCATAAGATTATAGGTTAAAAAATAAATCTACAAAGTATTATATAATAATAAGATAAGAACAATTAAGAATAATATATTTCCTTTTAAAAACATTGATGGATAACCTTTAAGATGTTTTGAGGGTTGTGTTCAGGCCACACACATGATAGGCAATATTTTTCTTCCTTTTTTTACAGAAAAAAAGCCTATTTCACTTAAAATGGAGGTCTATGGGTCTTGCATTTAAGCATTTTTTTATCACATGAAATTATCTCTATCTCCAGGAAATAAGAGCAAAAGCCAAACACACAGAAGCAATATGTGCACATATACTAGTGATGCCTGTGAACAAAGAGAAGTTGCTCAGGGGCCCTTGGTTGAAACCAAATCTTCTATTCTGGCCTTCAGTGATTCCAGAGGCAGTGACAAAATCTACTAAGAGCACAGGATTCCAATTCCAATCTAGGTTTCATTTCTCCTTCCACTCAGGCATTCAAGTGTAATTTGACCTCAGTAATCCTCATCCCTTCCATCTCCTTTTCCATAAGGGTATGCAAGTGGAATGAAAGAGCCACATATGGCTAGCCTCTAGGAACAGGGCAAAAAGAGTATTCTCCTTCTCAGGAGCATCCCCTCAACTAAGAGGTGTGGAAGTAACAGAAGACGCTCAGCATGTAGGTTCTTGGCTACTACTTAACCCTCCCTTTGGGGCACAGCATGGTTGGAATAGGAGTAAGGCAAGTGGGTGAGATTGTTGTCTATTATGAACCATGAAACATTGCAGCTGTTTATCAGACACGCTCTCCTCTCTCACCATAACCCTGCAAGACGAGAGCTACACTCTCCCTGTCAATGTGAAGTAAACAGAGGATAGAAGACATTAAATAACTCAACTAGATCACCCATGTGATGGTTCATTTTACGTGTCAACTTGGCTAGGCCACATACCCATCTATTTGGTCCAACACCAGCCTAGATGTTGCTGTGAAAGTACTTCTATGTGATTAACATGTAAATCAGTAAGCTTTGAGTAAAGCAGATAACTCCTAGAGTATAAGTGGGCCTCATCCAACCAGTTGAGGGTCTTAAGAGAAAAGAGACTGAAGTCCCAGGAGAAAAGAAAATTCTGCTATGTTGAGACTGTCTTCAGACTCTAGCTGCAACATCAGCTCTTCCCTGGGTCTCCAGCCTGCCCACCTGCCTTGCAGAATTCGGACATGCCAGCCTCCTCAGTCATGTGAGTCATTTCTTTAAAATAAATCTCAATCTTTCCCTATCTCAGATCTGTTTCTCTGGAGAAGTCTGAATATTCCATAGAACAATACAAGCATGGTCCCTGCACTCTTAGATTTTAGGAATGACCGCCAAGTAACCAGGAGAGAACAAGAGGTGAGGGTTCCAAAAAAGGGGAGAAAGTCAAAGATTGATAACTGGGGGATTAAGAGAGGCCTCTTAGAGGAAGTTAGATACTTAAATTGACAACTGGAAAATGAATTTGAATTAGCCACATAAGAAATAGGAAAGTTATTCACACAGAAGAAACGGCATGTGTTCAGATTCAGGAGTGAAAAAGGATGGGACACTGAAGGCAGCTCAGTGAGTGGTAGCGTGAGTATGGCAGGTTGAGAGGCAGAGAGGGGCTGGAGCAAACAGAGTCAGCTAGCTCTCCTATTGTGAGCTGTGAAGGCCTGTTAAGCTTTTACTTCCCTGTGGAGACCAGAAGAAAATTGAAGCACTTTCTCTAGACCAGTGGTTCTTAACCTTCCCAATGCCGTGACCCTTTAATACAGTTCCTCATGTTGTGGTGACCCCCATAAAATTATTTTCATTGCTACTTCATAACTGTCATTTTGCTACTGTTATGAATTGTAATGTAAATATCTGATATGTGTTTTCTGATGGTCTTAGGCGACCCCTATGAAAGGGTCGTCCGACCCCCAAAGGGGTCACAACTCACAGGTTGAGAACCGCTGCTCTAGACTCACAAAGATAACAGTAGCTGAAGTTGAGTAAGACTGAGGGAAGGGTCACCAACTAGGAGGCAGGAATTGGAGGTGAGGATGGGTGGAGTGAGACTGAGAACAGTAGACACTGAGGACAAAAAAGAGGCCACATGTTAAATCTGACAAGCTCAGAGAAGGCCTACATGGTCAGTCTTATAAAGTCAAAAACTGAAAATAAACACATAGGATGGCCTGAACATAAAAATTCCTAAGGTGGGCCATGGTGGGCAGTCACATCCATGGCTTGTAGCTTCCTTGTTAAAGGTCAATTTTTACCTTACATGAGACCATCTATTGTCTTTTTGCATACCCCTGGATATGGCAAAGTAATCCTTTTTATCCAGACCCCTTAGGTCAAAACCTACTGCACCAGACCATGAGACTATAGAAACCCTCCTTGTTATCTTGTTCCCTAAATACCATTGCTGTATTCTGTAAAATGTTATTAACTATCCCATAGCCACCAATGTAAAAGAAATACATGTCTCTCCATTTTATCTTTTTATCCAATTCAGAGATTTTCCTGCTTTACTTGCTCCCACCCCCTTAATCTACCACCGGTAGATTTCAAGTAAACCTCCTTTCAGCTCCTCCTTTGATTCTAATGTATAAAACAAGCTGCAAAACTGCCATTCACTGGAACATTTTCTCAATCTGTTGAGATTTTGCCTCCTGGCAAATGTCATCAGTTTGGCTCAAATGAACTTTAGTCCTGGTTTTCAGACAGCAAAGGACAGACATGGGTGTAGTTAGGGCCAGTTTATGACCACTCTTGGTCAAATCCAGGTAGAAAGATCCTGTATGTGTATTTCTGTGCAGTATATATGTCCCCAGACATGTATACTGCACAAAAATAAGCTTTCTCTCAGGCTAGACATTCTTTGTCAACTAGGCCCGACCTGGTAATTGGATTTCCATTTTGGGTTTGGTGACAGGGAAGAGGGGTCATAGGGAAGGAGAAGCAGTCTGGGAGATAAAGACAGTGAATCAAATTTGGGTCTGTTGAGTTAGAGATTGCTGTGTGACATCACAAAAGAAATGTCCAGGTATCCCTTCATCCCCACTTCTCTCTACTCAACTTCTCACTCCTATCTCCTGCTCCAAGGACCACCCACATTGTTGACAGCTAGAAAGTGCCCTTACACACATACACACACACACACACACACACACATATGCACACACACACACACACACACACACACACATATGCACACACACACAGGAGATGGCTTGAAGGATCCAAACTCCTTTGATCAGAGATTAAGCATGGTTATGACTGCATGCCAAGTCCTATATCTCCACCTGTTAAATAAAAATGAACTCTTATCCCAAATATTCAGCTTGTGCTTTTGCTGAAAATTTATTAATCTGGGGACATATATACTGCACAGAAATACACGTACAGGATCTTTCTACCTGGATTTGACCAAGAGTGGTCATAAACTGGCCCTAAGTACACCCATGTCTGTCCTTTGCTGTCTGAAAACCAGGACTAACAAACTCGCCATTTACAATGCAGTTATGTTAATGGCCCCAGCCTGGCTCTGTGAGCTTCAGAGGGAGATGACTATTCCGGACCCACCCACTTCTGGCTCTCCATCTTTCTACCACAGAGCAGGAGGCTTCACCTTCTGAAATTTGCCTTATGCTCCAAGAATCTCTAGGCTCCCTCCTGACTTTCTGACAGAGACTTGGGGACTGACGGTTGAGTGAAGACGTGCTCCACAGAGATTGACCTGGCTCATTGTGAAAGGCCTAGGCTGGGTGATGTCAGAAGCTGGTTTAAGGGCTTTTGGCAATAGCCTATAGGAAGCTGCCACTGCAAGCAGGAGTGAGGTGCTACAGCTTAGGTAGGAAATGAATGATCTGCTTCCTGGGGATGCGGCAAACACAGCATAAACAGCATCTGAGCGTTCTTGGAGGTGCTCTTTATGCGCCCTTATAGCCCCGGCTGCTTGAGAGTGGTCAGTAAAAAGAGAAGAGAGGAGGGCATTTCCTCCTCTTTCCCCTCTACTTTAAATCTCAGCATTGCTTTAGAAAATTTTAAGATTGAATTAAAGGCAGGCAGCAAAGTCATCATTTACTAATCACAAAAGGCTTGAAACAGAGCAGTTCCCGTTTCACAGGTGCAGAGCTTAAATTGCTCCAGATTTCTTTGCCTTAGCTTCTGAGTTGGGTCCTCACTCTCCGCGACTCACTCTCCTTTACTTTGGCATAGCCCCCACTCAACCTCCGCCCCCGCCCCCATAGTGCATCTGTAAGAACAACTAACCGCCCAGGAACTGGTGTTGCAGAGCTGGTGGCCCTGGCTCTCGGTTTTCCCGGATGGGGTGATTCCAGAGAAAAGCCTGAAAGGCTCATGCACAGGGCTGCATGCAGGCTGGCCAGTTGGCCTTGCCAGGAACCACCTCGCCAAGGCACCGAGATCCCCCTGCAGCCTGCCAGGGGTCAGGGCTCAGAAGAACCAGGCAGCTATTAGAGATCTGATGTCTTCTCTGCCTGGGTTCCCTAACGCAGCCTCGGCGGCCCTGCTCCAGTTCCTGACCCACCCCCTCAGAAGGCAACTAGCAAAATGTCTCTAGGTCAGGAGTAGGGTTGGGGGATACTTCCTTTGCTTCACTTGGATCAGGCCCAGTGTGAGAGGGAGAGAAGTTGGAGAGGTGAGAAAGCAAGGACTTCGTTAGGGATTCCTTAGTTTCAAGTAACAGAAACACCTTCAATCTAGCTCTTCCATAACAAGGAGACTTCTCTGTGATTCTTCTTTCCCCCATGGATGCCACAGATTAGATGACTGGTTTTCTGTCCCTGTTCACATGGTGTAGAGCCAAATGCATAATCCATTCTCCAACTGCACAGGAAATTACATTGCATTTTCGCAATCACCTCACTTCCGGATTCATTGTTCTTATCTTCCCTTTGCCTTACTTCTTTAATTGTTTTAGTTTACTTCAATCTTGCTGCTTTGCATCCTTTTAGCTTCTCTAAATTTATTTTAGCAGCAAGGTAGGAAATCAGCCCACTAGACCATCACTCACCAATCTTATGGGCTGACCCTCATGCTCCCCCCAGCCCTCCCAAAAGCCCTCTATAGAGCTCTGTAACATCTGTCTCCATCAACCTCACTTGTATATACCTCACCCTACTGACGTCAAGCTGAAGGTAGTAGAGTTTCAGAAGATAAACTCAAGACCTAGAGTTGGTTAACTTTAGGCTGTAACTTGGAGCTCGAAACCTCAGACTATGTTCTCACAGGCTAAGTAGAAAGACTTGTATACCCTGTCTGTCACTAACCACATCTTTTGACAAGCTCCTCCACCTTTGTGTCCCCAATATCCTCATCTGTGAAATCGAGGTATGAACAACAACCTCTCAAGTTGGTTGTGAGGATAGCCCACCTGTCTCTCCTGAGCTTGCTCACTCCTGCCTCCCAGTAGCACCTGGAGCTGCCATCCCAAAGGAACTGCCTTGCAGGTCTTATTTCTCAAACCTCTGGAATTTTAAAACTAGACACAATAACCTTTGGACTGGGCCTTGAACAGCATTGTATCCCAAACCACTGTTTGCAAAGATAACAAGAAAGCAGATATTATGACTGAAGATCAAATCTTTAGAATTAGCATCAATATGTTAATTAAACTGCACCTATAGAAATGCCTTCCTTCTATTGATGTAATTGTTCTCCTTCCCTTTATCATAAATATCCCTTGTCTTTGTCTCCTAATCAGAACACCCTTTGAATTTCTGCCTGAATCAGTGTTTCCCCAAGAGCTATTCTTCTGGATTTCAAATTAAATGCTTGTTGCCTCTCACTTGGGCCTTTAAGATTAACATCAGATGAATGGACAGATTTAAGAAAAACCTTCCATGTTAGTCAAATTACCCCCAAGTGTACCTTTTCCTGGTCTTAGTGCTCCCTACAGATGTTTGTTTTTTTCTCTCCAACAATATTCTAAATATTTTTTAGATGAAGATCACGTCATTTGTTATCTTCCCCATGCCACAATATCCTCATCCAGAAGCATGCACAATAAAAGCTTACCACATATTTCACACTCAAAATAAATGTTGCCAAGTCCTTAGTTCTTCCCATTTCTAATACCATTCTGGTAAGCCTCTTCTAAGCACTGATGGCAGGACTGAAAGTCTGAAGAAGCAAGTAAAGGTTTCCTTTGTTAGCTCTCCTGAACTAGAGGTTGTTGTCATAGAAGCAGGAATTAGTAATTAATATACGATGGTCACAGATGACTTGTTGTTGTTGTAGGCAGCTAAACCAAGAAACCCCACAGTGCTATCTTCCAGAAATAATTCTTTCTCCCGAAGTTTCTCTCCTACTTCCCCCCGCCAATAAAAAATGCAAAGAGCTTTCTCATGAAAAACTTCTCCTGCTGTTCACAAGTTTGCTTTAGACAGAGAAAGACAATGACAATATTTTCCCAGGCAGTACCCAGCTGGAGTACAACTGATAGGTTCCCATTCCACCTGCGTGCAGCTTGCATCATCTGCAGCCTGCTAATGTGAAGGCTCCTCTTTAGACCAGGCACTGTGGCCAGGACAACTGAGGTGTTGTGGGCCAGAATTATAGACCTTGGCCAGCTCCTAGCTAGAACATCTCCCCTGTATATTTGAGACAGACACACCACTGACCTTCAGGAGACAAACACTATAAACCAACTAACCCATAACACCTCCTTCCTATCTTGGTTGTGTTCTCTAGGGTCTACTGCAAGCAGGAAAGTGAAGTAGGCAAAACAAGCCCATATATTTACCTTTTCCCCTCCCACTTCCTGATTCCCTCTGAATCAGGCTCTCATGCTTAGTTTGCTTGTAGTTAGTGACTTAGGTATTAATCAGCTAGAAAAGCTAAGGTCCTTTAAATCACAGGAGAGAGCAGTGGACTATGGAGTCATGTCCCATCATCATGGCACAAACCACTGAAGTGACATAAATGGAGGAATTTAGGGGCTAGTGGAGAAGATCATGGCCCTAATAGAAGCAGATAGAGGAGAAATAGTCTTGAGCCAGTCTCAGTTTCTTCCTTTGAATTCTCAGATACTAGCAAAGGGTGTGACACAGAATAGAGGGGAAAACAAGAAATAATAAGTTAACTTATACTTACTGAGTACTTACTAACTACCAGATGCTTTGCTTAATATTAAAGTATATTTTGTTATAATAGTCATCTTCTCTCTTTTGTCTCCCCTCACCTCTTCCTTTCCTTTCTCCCTGCTCTGTCCTCATGTTGCTGTTTCTGCCTGCAGTAAAAGATTCAAGGTGGGAGCCCTGGGAACCTCTGACCTATAGCAGGTTGGTCAGAAGCACAAGTAACAACCTGAACTTGCAATTAGTGTTTAAAATAAGATGAGAGAAGGCAGTCTTGTAGGACTGAGCCCTTAATTAACCTGTGGGATCCAACACTATTTCCAGGGAGATAGTATCAAAATTGAGTTGAATTTTAGGACATCCAGTTTGTGTCAGAGCATTGCTTCATATGAGGAAGGTAACACACACACATTAGTACTGGTATCAAATTATGGGAGGTGAGGTGGAAGTGGGGCAGAGAGAGAGAGAAATTAGAAAAGAAAGTCCAGGACTAAGATCAAGCAATGCCCACCACCACCACCCCTCACCCATTTCCACAAACCACCTTGCAGGGTTGATGTGGGGTGGGGGGCAAGGTATGGAAAGAGAGAGGAGTCTGGCATTGTCCTCTGAGGGCCAACACCATTAACCTCGGATAAAATAGTGATAGAAACCATTGTTGTGTACACACTCACTACAATGCCACTAAGTACACAAAATTGCACTCAGTGCAAAAAATAAAACTCAGTAAGACATGACCTTTACCCTCCAAAAGCCCACAGTGGAGAGTCTTGAGAACCAGGATTTGTAATGCAACTCAATACAGAAGTAGATAAGGTGTATTTGGGGAGCACAGAGTAGGAATAAAAACTGCAAATAAAAAGGCAAGAATTTTTTTTTAATTTAGTTGTAGTGTTCAAATAGCATGAGGAATTTTCCATGTTGTTGGGTGGATGAATTTGAGCAAAGGGTGCAGTAGGGATTCCAGGATGAGGAAAGCCATAGGCACTGCAGGTAATTTAGGGACACGCCCTGCAAGCCGAAGAATTGATGAATCTGACAAGTTTCTCTAATTTAAGAAAAGTGTCTTTTCAAATAGAAAGGACTCTTTAACTTTTAAAATATCTCTCAATGTTGGAGAGAGCTGCAATTATATTTAAATTAAGAATTATTTCAGTAAGTGTGAACCAGTAACCCAAAAGTTGCCTGGTCATTCTGGATAAGCCATGGATCAGGTTCATATTTATGTCCAAATTTCAATGGCTCCAAGTCTTTCTCTATCTGACACCCAACCACCCTTCCACACACATAGCCCTGCGCTCAGTGGGACCTTACCCTGCAATAGTTATCTCTGGTAACCGCCAAATGACACCTGAGATCTGCATCCATTGTGTCATCTGCTGCTGCTTCACGCAACATCCCCTTATTTTCCAGGTTGGATCTGGCTGTCCACACTCAGCTTCTGCAACCTCCAAGCTACTGAAGGTACTTCCCTACTGGCTCCTAGGGGCATCAGTTCTGGGTTGGGTTCCACCAACATGGAAGAGTAGCATTTCTGAACTAAGCTTACCTTTCAACACCTCAGTCCAGAAAGGTGACTGTTGGTATCAAAGAACTATACAAAAATGTACAGTTCTATCAGCTTCTTAGTCCTCCCACCCAACCCCTACAAAGAGACCCAGCATGGTTGAAAAGCATGTTATCCTCACCTACCCTCCTATTCTCTCTCCCTCAGTTTGCAAACAGCATCCTCCTTTCCCCTTCCCACATACAAGAATAAAACCTCCTGTGTACAAGCAAATAAATAAATAAATAAATGCGGAGGGTGGGGCTGGAGTGGGGCATGCTTCACAAGATTTTGTCTTTACCAGTGGTCTTAGCAACAGGTTAAGCAGCCAAAAGGCCATTAGAGATTTCAATTCCTATTTTAGGCAAACACAAAAGAAGATAAAATATGCCCTCTACCCTCTGGACCCAGAAAAGGAGCTGGAGACCGGACTGTAATGCACACCAGTACCATAGGAAGTGAAAGTGGAACCCACACTACACAGCAAATGTTGTGATGGGCTACGAGATGGTAGTCTAACTTATTTTATATTATTTTATTAGAGAGAGGGGTGAGTAAAGGTCAAATTTAAGCAATATTTTATCTGTTTATATTTATTTTTATATTTTTGTATTTTTGTATTTTTCAATTATAGTTGACATACAATATTATATTAGTTTTAAGTAAACAATACAGTGATTACACATTTATATGTTATGAAGTGATCCTCCCAATAAGTCTTGCAACACCTTTTTATGATGCCATAAAAAGTTATTACGATATTATTGACTGTATTCTCTAAGCTGTACTTTACAGCCCCATGACTGTTTTGTAACTGACAGTTTGTGTTTCTTAATTCCTTCCCCTTTTGAACCCATCCGCCTAACCTCCCTTTCCTCTGGCAACCATCAGTTTGTTCTCTGTATCTGTGAGTTTGTTTCTGTTTATTTGTTTATTTTTTGTGTGTGTTTTAGATTCCACATATAAATGAAATCAAATGGTATTTTTCTTTCTCTGTCTGACTTACTCATATTTCACTTAGCATAATACCCATGTTGACACAAATGGCAAGGTTTCACTCTGTTTTTAATGAATGAGTAATATGGCATTGTATATATGTATCACAACTTCCTTATCCTTTTGACTATCAATGGACAATTAGGTTGCTTCCATATCTTGGCTATTGTAAATAATGTTGAAATGAACATAAGCATTCATATATATTTGTGAATTACTGTTTTGGATTTCTTTGAATCAATAGCCAGAAGTGAAATTGCTTGGTCATATGGTAGTTCTATTTTTAAATTTTTGAGGAAACTCCATACTGTTTTCCATAGTGGCTGCACCAATTTACAATCCCACCAACAGTGCATGAGGGTTCCCTTTTCTCTACATCCTTGCCAACAGTTGATATATTAATAATAGCCATTCTGATAGGTGTGAGATATCTCATTGTGGTTTTAAATTGCATTTCCCTGATAATTAGTGATGTTGAGCATCTTGTCATATGTCTATTGGCTATGTGTATGTCCTCTTTGGAGAAATGTTTATTTACATCCTTTGCCCATTTTTTAATTGGATTGTTTGGGGTTTTTTCATATTAAATTTTATGCATTCTTTTTATATTTTGGATATTAATCTCTTACTGATGTATCGTTGGTGAATATATTATGTTTGGTGGGTTGTCTTTTCATTTTGTTCATGGTTTTCTATGCTATGAAAAAACTAGTTTTATGTATTCACATTTGCTTTTTTTTTTCTTTTGTTTTACTTGCCCAAGGAGACAAATTTTTAAAAAATCACTAAGAGCAATGTCAAAGAGCTTACTGCCTATGTTTTTTTTCTAGTTCTATAGTTTCAGGTCTTACCTTTAAGTCTTTAATCCATTTTGAGTATCTGGTGTTACAACATGCTCTGGTTTTATTTTTTGCATATATCTCTTCAGTTTTTCTAGCACCATTTATTGAATAGACTGTCTTTACCCCATTGTTTGTTCTTGTCTCTTTTTCATAGATATAATTGATGATATAGGTGTGGATTTATTTCTGGGTTCTCCATTCTGTTTCATTGATTTCTGTGTCTGTTTCTATGCCAATACCATGCCATTTTTTTTACCATATCTTTGTAATATAGTTTGATATCAGGTAGTGTGATACCTTCAACTATGTTCTTCTTTCTCAAGATTGCTTTGGCTCTTCAGGGTTTTGGTTCCATATAAATTTAAGAGTATTTCTTGTAGTTATGTGAATGACAGCATTGGGATTTTGATAAGGATTGCATTGACTCTGTAGATTGCTTTGTGAAGCCAGCTGGTCTAAGACTTTTGTTTGTAGGGAGTTTTTTAATTACTGATTTGATTCTGTTAGTAGTTATCCATCTGTTTAGATTTTCTTTTTCTTGTTGATTAAGCCTTGAAAGTTTGCATATTTCTAGGAATTTATCCATTACTTCCAGGTTGTCCAGTTTGTTGGCATATAATTGATCATAGCATTTTCTTACAATCCTTTGTATTTCTGAGGTGTTGGTTATCACTTCTCTTTCATTTCTGATTTTATTCATTTGGCTCCTCTACCTTTTTTTCTTGATTCTAGTTAAAGGTTTATCAATTTTGTTTATTTTTTCAAAGAACTAGCTCTTGGTTTCTTTGATGTTTTGTAATTTTTTAGACTATATTTCATGTATTTTCTCCCTCATCTTTATTTCTTTTCTTCTCCCTTTGGGATTTGTTTGTTGTTATTTTTCTACTTCTTTTAGGTATTAGATTATTGATTTGAGACTTTGTTTCTTTATTTGTTTGTTTCTTGAGGTAGGCCTATGCTGCTATGAATTTCTTTCTTAGAGCTGTTTTGGCCATATCCCATAGTTATTTTGTTTTATTTTGTTTTGTTTTTTGCATTATTGTGTTTATATTTTCATTTGTCTCAAGATATGTTTTGATTTCTTCCTTCATTTTGTTTAACCCATTCATTCTGGAATGAGCAAATTGCTTTCAGTAAAGCAGTTCCCAAGTCCCAAGTCAAACTAACTTTCTTGGGCCTACGTGTTTCTCATATCCTATTTGTTGTCTGGTAACTTTACAAATGCTTAAAGAATTACTGTTTCCTGAGAGAGGGCAAGATGGTAACTGAGGAGGAGGTCCCTAAAACCTCTCCCAGAAAACACAAATGGCCATCCAGGAGCCAAGAAAGAAAACCCTAAGTGACACAGTGATAACTGAGAAATCCATGCATCATAAGAAAACATCTGAAGGTTATAGAGACGGGGGAGAGCAGGAGAGAAGGGAAGGAGCGGAGACAGATTGTGACAGGACCCCATCACTGCTAACTAAAGGAACTAGAAAGAAATTAGGGAACAGCACAATACAAAGGAGGGAGGAAGCCAAGTGGTGACAAGAGTGAAAGCCAGAGTGGCAGAAGCCGGGAGACTTTGAGGGAACTGTACCTTAAAGTGACATATTAAGGACAAAGCTTAGGAGCCAACCTCTGAAACTTTTAAGTAGCAAGAAAGCTGATGAGTACTCTAAACAGCCACAGGCCAAAATAAAGCCTCAGATACAAGACCCCAGCTCCCAGCACCCTCATGGCCCGCAACAAACATGTGTGGCTCCTCCAAAGGGCCGTGGTTTCCAGTCCACATCAGAGTTGTCCTGGTCACCCTCACATGGCCTGAGACATCAGGCCTGCAAGTTTAGACCTGTGGCTGGTGCATGCCTGGTGTTGTCTCTCAGTGCTCTCTCAAGGCCTGGCCTGTGGTGCGTGCTTACCTAGCACACTCACACCACAGCTGGCAGCCTCACGGGGGCTGCAGATTCTGGACCATGGAGTTGACACACCTGGTGCTATCACAAGGCAATCTCACCCAGCATGCATCTCCAGGCCTGTGTTGCATGCACCCTCCAGTGCCCTCACACAGTGGATGCTTGCACACTCAACCCGAGTAGCTGCTGTGGAGATGAATTGCTGGAACATGCCCAGGGTAAACCTCTGGAAAGGGAAGAGAGGTGGATTTAACAGCATTAACCCCAACCAGTGAAAACAGCCTTGGCCTTCATCCTATTTGCCTCCCTCATCTCCCCAGCTTCCCCAGCAAAGGGCAAGAAGTGAAGCTGCCCAGTGTGCATTTTGTTGGCCTCTCCCCTCTCCTACAGCATCCCCAAGGAACTGCAGGAGGTGGAGGAACTGCAGAGTGATGCATCCCACTTCCAAACACATCTGGAGGCCAGAGATAAGGCTTAAACACCTCCTTTCTCTCCCAAAATTTGTCCCCCTTTGCCACCAAGTTTTGTCTCTACAGCAAGACACCACAAAAATACTAATCAGAAAAGGAAAGAGAGCTCCTGGGCTGTACTGAATATAAAACCCTCATGCCAAAGAAGAAGTATACAATGGACAATATGAGTATCTTAAGATTTAAAGCTGTACAGAAAGAAAAAGAAAAATCTCCAGAAAAGGGTCTCCTAGACCTAGAAATTTCTGAACTAAGTGACAGAGATTTTAAAGTAACCATTCTAAAGGCTCTGAGATAAATGAAAACATATTGGCAGAACACCATAGCTGAGATGAATGATCTCAGAAAGTAAATCCATGAACAAAAAGAACACTATAACAAAAAAAATCAAAACATAAGAAAGAATGAGATGGAAATTCAAGACATAAATAATACAATAAAAGAAGTGAGAAATGAAATAACTACCATAGAAAACAGGGCCAACCAGATGGAGGAAAGAATTAGTGATATTGAAGATCAGAACATGGAAACATCTCAGAAAGAGGAAGACAGGGAATATAGAACCAGAAGGATTGAAAGAACTATGCAAGAACTATCTGACTCCATGAGACTAAACAACATCAGGATAATAGGATTAGAAGAAGGAGCAGAGCACTCTACAGAGAACACACTCAAACAAATAGTAGATGAGAACTTTCCAAACCTATGGGAAGACCTGGAAACCCAAATTCAAAAAAAAAGCAGGTCCCCTAGATACTGGGAAGCTAGCAGGTCTTCTCCAAGACATATGGTACTAAAGACATCAAAAACTAAACACAAACAGACAATTCTCAAGGCAGACAAGGAAGAATGATAACCTTTAGAGGAAAACCCATCAGGCTAGCATCAGACTTCTCAGTAGAAACTCTACAAGCCAGGAGGGAGTGGAATCAAATATTCAAAACTTTAAAAGATAGAAACATCCAGCCAAGAATAAACTATCCAGCAAAATTATCTTTCAGTATGAAGCAGGAATAAACACCTTCTCAGACACACAGAAGCTGAGGGAATTTGCTAGCAGGAGGCTGGCACTACCAGAAATACTAAAGGAGGCACTTTGTCCTGAAACAAAACATCAGGACAAATGGAAAAGTAGGGACAATGAAAGAAACACAAATAAAACAACATTAAAAAAAGCAATAGCTGCAGGAAATCTTCACATATCAATCATCACTCTAAATGTTAATGGACTGAACTCACCAATAAAAAGACATGGATAGCAGAATGGATTAAAAAACAAAATCCATCCATATGCTCTCTCCAAGACACACATGTCAGCCATAAGAACAGACACAGACTCAGAGGGAAAGGATGGGAAACAATACTCAAAGCAAATGGTAACCAGAGAAAAGCAGTAGTTGCCACACTGATATGTGATGAAGTAAACTTTAGGTTATCAAAGATAGCAAGAGACAAAGATGGACATTACATAATGATAAAAGGCAAAATATCACAAGAAGATCTGACACTAATTAATATATATGCTTCCAACCAGGAAGCACCAAAATATACAAAGCAACTAACAGATCTGAAAGAAGAACCTGACAAAACCACAATAATTGTGGGAGACTTAAACACTCCCTTAACAGCCATAGAGAGATCATCCAAGCAGAAAATGAATAAGGACATATCAACTTTAAAAACCACCTTACAGTAATTGGACATAACTGACATTTACAGGACACTGCATCCAGCAAAAAGAGACTATACCTCCTTTTCAGGTGCACACGGAACATTCCTAAGGATAGTCCACATGCTAGGACACAAAAGTAGCCTCACCAAATTCAAGAACATCAAAATCATACCAAGTATATTCTCAGACCACAAAGCTTTGAAATTGGAGAGCAACTATAAAAGGAAAGCAGAAAAAAACCTCATATACATGGAGATTAAATGTCTTATTTTAAAAATGACTGGATCAAAGAACAAATAAAAGAAGACATTAAAAATATATAGAAACTAATGACAAAGAAAATACAACATATCAAAATTATTGGGACTCAGAGAAAGCAGTAATAAGAGGGAAATTTATATCATTACAGGCCTATCTTAAGAAACAAGAAAAATTACAAGTAAACATCCTAACATCCCATCTTGAAGAACTAGGGAAAAAAGAAAAAACAGAAAACACCCAAAATCAGCAGAAGGAAATAATAAAAATTAAAGCAAAACTAAACCAATTAGAGTACAGAAGGACAATAGAAAAAATTAATATTACAAAGAGTTTGTTCTTGAAAAAGTCAACAAAATTGACAAACTTCGGCTAGACTAATCACAGGACAACAGGAAACAACACAAATATCCAAAATTATAAATGAAAAGGGGGAAATTACTACTGATACCACAGAAATACAAAGGATTATAAGAAAATATTATGAATGGCTTTATGCCATTAAATTTAACAACTGAGAAAAAATGGACAAGTTTCTAGAAACGTATACCTACCTAGACTGAAAAAAGAAGAACTGGATAATCCCAAAAAACTAATCAATAGTAAAGAAATTAAAACAACTATCCATAATCTCCCTAGAGGCCCTGGACCAGATGGTCTCACCATTGAGTTCTACTGAGCATTCAAAGAAGAATTAACATCTATCCTCCTCAGACTCTTCCAAAAAAATTGAAGCAGAAGCATAACTCATTCTATGAGGCCAACATTATCCTAATACCAAAGCCTGGTAGAGACAACATCAAAAAAGAAAACCATAGACCAATATCTCAGATGAACAGAGAAGCAAAAATCCTAAACAAAATATTAGCAAGCAGAATATAACAATGCATCAAAAAGATTATACATCATGATCAAGTGGGATGCATCCTGGGAGCACAAAGATGATTCAACACATGAAAATCAATCAATGGGACATACCACATAAACAAAATAAAAGATAAAGACCATATGGTCATATCAATTGATGCAGAAAAAAGCATTTAACAAAATACAACATCTATTTATGATCAAAACACTGAATAAAATAGGTATAAAAGGAAAGTATCTCAACATCATAAAGGCCATATATGACAGACACTCAGCTAACATCATACTGAATGGGAAAAAGCTGAAGCCTATTCCCCTAAAATCAGGAACAAGACAGGGATGCCCCCTGTCACCACTGCTATTCAATATAGGACTAGATGTTCTAGCCACAGCAATCAGGCAAGAGAAAGTGGGGAAAAGGCATCCAAATTGGGAAAGAAGTGGTCAAATTCTCACTCTTTGCAGATGACATGGTCCTTTATATAGAAAATTCCAAAGGCTCCACCAGAAAACTATTAGAAACAATAAATGAATACAATAAAGTCACAGGATACAAAATCAATGTATAAAAATCAATAGCATTTCTATATACAAACGACAAATCTCCAGAAAAAGAAATGAGGAAGTCAATTCCTTTTGCTATCACAATCACAACAAAAAGAATGAAATACTTGGGAATTAACTTAATAAAGAACATGACAGACTTATACATGGAAAACTATAAGACACTTTGGAAAGAAATTGAAGCAGACACTAAGAAATGGAAAGATATTCCCTGTTCTTGGATAGGAAGGCTTAACATTGTTAAAATGGCCATTTTGCCCAAGGCAATCTACTGATTTAATGTAACACCTATCAAAATCCCACAGTCGTACTTTCATGAAATAGATAAAGGAATTATCAGATTTATAAAAGACCATAAAAGACCTCGCATTGCCAAAGCAATAGTACATAAAACAAATAAGGCTGGTGGTATTACCCACCCCAACTTCAGTTTATATTACAAAGCATCAATAATCAAAATAGCTTGGTAGTGGCAGAAAAACAAAAGCATACACCAATGGAACAGAATTGAAAACCCAGAAATAAATCCACAAATCTATGGACAAATAATTTTTGATAAAGGACGAAAAATTATGCAGTGGGGAAAAGACAGCCTCTTCAGTAGGTAGTGCTGGGAGAGCTGGAAAAACATATGCAAAAGAATGAATCTGAGCTGTGAACTCTCATCATATACTAAAATTAATTTAGTATAAAATGGATTAAAGACTTTCATGTCATACCTGAAACAATAAACAGTATAGAAGAAAACATAGATACTAAACTCATAGACCTAGACCTCAAGGAAGACTTTATGAACCTGACCTCAAAGGCAAGGGAAGTAAAAGTGAAAATAAATGAATGGGACTATATCCAACTTAAAAGCTTCTGCACAGTAAAAGAAACCATCAACAAACCAAAGAGACAGCCAACTGAATGGGAGAAAAGATTTGCAAACAACTCATCAGATAAGGGTCTAATATCTAAAATATATAAAAGACTAATATGACTTAACAACAAAAAAACAAACAACCCAATAAAAAAAATGGACAGAGGAACTAAACAGGCACTTCTTCCAAGAAGAAATACAAATGGCCAGCAGACATATGAAAAAAATGCTGGGAGTTCCCTGATGGTGTAGTGGCTTAAGGCTTTGGCGTTGGCGCTGTCAGCGCTGCGGCCTGGGTTTGATCCCCAGTCAGGGAGCTACCCACATACCAAAAAGCAAACAAACAAACAAACAAACAAACAAACCAAAAAAACCCGAAAAAAATGCTCCTCATTAGCTATCAGGGAAATGTAAATCAAAACCACAATAAGATACCACCTCACACCTGTTAGAATGGCTATTATCAACGAGACAAGAAATAACAAGTGCTGGAGAGAAAGTGGAGAAAAAGGAACTCTCGCACACTGGTAGTGGGAGTGCAAACTAGTACAACCACTATGGAAGACGGTATGGAGGTTCCTCCGAATATTGGGAATGGAGTTACAATATGACCCAGCAATTCCTCTTCTGGGGATCTACTCAAAAAACTTGAAAAGCTTTGTCCACAAAGACTTATGTACCCCAATGTTCATTGCAGCGCTGTTTGCAGTGGCCAAAACATGGAAACAACCAAAGTGCCCTGCAACAGATGACTGGACAAAGAGGCTGTGGTACATATACACAATGGAATTTTACTCAGCTATAAGAAAAGATGAAATACTGCCATTTGCAACAAAATGGATGGACCTGGAGATCATCATGCTTAGTGAAATAAGCCAGACAGAAAAAACAAGGAACTGTATGACTTCACTCATATGCAGAATATAAAACTGAAAGCAACAAAGAGAAAAGAAATGAACAAACAAACAAACAAGTGAGTTAGGGAGGGGAGAAGAGGGAGGGGTGGGAGAGGAGGGAAGGGAAACTAAATATAAGGTGATGGAAAGAGAACTCAGAAAAATAAATAAATAAATAATTGAGCATTTGACAGGCATAGTATAGTAGGTTCAAACCCTAGCTCTTATCTTTTACCAATTATATGACATGGGAAATGATTGCATGAGAACCTTGACCTTCAGTTTCTTCATTTACAACATGAAAAATAAATAATAAGATTTGCCTTAAAAAAAAATAAAAAAATATGCCAGACAGAAAGAAACAAAAACTGTATAACTTCACTTATATAAAACTGCAGAATATAAAACTGAAAGCAACAAAGAAAAAAACAAACAAAAAACCCATGGACACAATCAATAGTTTAATGTTTATTTGGGGGCAAGTGAGAAGGGGAGGGGAGAAGAGGGAGGGGGTGAGTGAGGAGGGAGGAGGAGCTAAATACATAGTGATGGAAAAAGAACTCACACTGGGTGGTGAACTTACTATGCAACAAGTTGATGATGCACTGTTGAATTGTACACTGGGAACCTTTGTGATTCTTGGTAACCAATGTCACCCCAGTAAGTCTAACAACAAAAAAAGAATTATTGTCCTAGTAATTCTTCATTATCTTATTTGCCCTCTGGTAACTTTAAGCATATTTTATTAATATTTTGTCAGGTTTTTAAAAGATGCCTTCAATGATAGGTTGGTTTAAATTCTTTATTGCACTACTAACAGAACTTCCCTATAGATTTCTTAATATGTCCAAAGCCCATGTTCTGATGTTCCTGACACCAAGGCCTGCTCTATCTGCAGTCTTTCCTTCACAGTTAATGGCAAATAGTATATATTACTTTCTCAAGCCAAGCTTTAACTTTCACCCAAACCATTAATAAATTTTTGGGATCTACCACCAAAATATATTCAATAAAGTTGTAATAACAAATAGATTTGTGACACTTTATAATAGTAAATCTGTATTTTCTTGCTCATGGGTCTGCAGATTGAAGGTGGATTGGCTGACCTGGCCTGAGCTGCAGTTGTGGCTGTGATTTGGGCTAGGTCTACTAAAAATGTCCTCACTCTTGAGACAGGTTTAAAGAATCAGGATCTACACAAAGGAAGATCTTATAGTGATGCCAGAAACACAAGAGGGTAAGCAGAAACATGTGATGTCTCTAAGGCTCAAGCTTGAACTGGTGTGCTCACTTTCATTTGCATCCTATCATCCCAAGTCACATAGCTGAGCCCAGATGTAGGGAGCAGAGAAGTTCACTGCATCTCCAGATGGAGAGACTACAAGTCACATGACAAAGGGTTAGGTGCAGGATGGAGTAAAGAATTCAATCTACCAAAAGGCCCAACATGTCCTGGGTCCTAATTACTTCTCTGAACTCACTTACCTTATCATGCTCCCTGCTTTACTGAATCTACTTCAGCCACATTGACCTCTGTGGTGTTCCCTGAACACCCCAGGCTCACCCTTAGGGTCCTCTCACTGGTTCTCCCCTCTGTCTGGAATGCTCTTCCATTTATCATCTGTGTGGCCATCCTCTTCAGCTCTTTCAGGTCTGTATTCAGAATTTGCCTTATCACTATGTAAAATTGAATTCCTTCCATTCTGGCATGTTCTTTATTCTGCATTATTATTCTGTTCTAAAGCACTTTTACTTTTGAACAAACTGTACTTAGTTGTTATTATTGTTGTCTTCTGTTCTTCCCTAGAGTGAGTATAAGATCCACAAAGTCAGGGGGTTTGCTTATTTTATTTACTGAGGTTTCCTTACTGCCTGTCTGGCACCCAATAGGTACTTAGAAATATTTGTTCATAAATTGACATGATAATAGAAGTCAATGTTAAAAGAAAAGAAAAACGACCAGAAATTCCAAGCAAAACAAAGAAGCTATATATTACAAAAATTATAATTAATTGAATCTGAAGCAAGTAATTTTTATAGTCAGATTATTGTTAATACCATTTACAAATGCAACTAAAACAATAAGTTAAATACAATAGATGTGCCCTCTTAACTGGCCTCAATATAATTGACTTGCCAGATTAATTGACACTCTTCATTCCATTTTGTAAATTATACTGGCTATGATTTCCATCTAAACCCCTAGTGTATCACTTTCTAACACTGTTTCCTCGGACAAACATTAACCATTCTCTGCTTTACTATCTTTATCTGTAAAATGTGAATGTTAAAGTATAATTTTCAAAAAATAAATCATAACTCATATAAATATAAAATAAATGTCAAAATTCTATTGAACTTATTAATTAATGAGTAACACACTAAGATTTTTAAATAGTTCAAAGAGCATTTGAGGATATTTATATATAAATTTTATCTATAATGATTAGAATATTAGAGTAAGATTAGAATAAGATTGATGAATAAAACACAAAACTAATAATATCCAACATAGTGATAAACCATAACCTTTGGGATTATCTTTTCATTCAAAAATAAAATATTGCATCTCCATCAGACAAAAATCTATATATAAATCAAGTTTTGCTCCTACGTGGTTGTAAAATAGCCCAGTCAACAGAACATCAAATATCAGTGCTGTACTGAAGCTGAACATTCAATAATCTCTCTCTTCTGGGTAATTCCAAATTTCAGATGCTTTTGTGATAGGGATAATACTAGAATTTACAGCCTAGAACTGTTAGGCGTTTTAAATAAGTTACTACATGTGAGCACTGGGAACAGGTCCTGGCACATAGTCAGTGCTCAAGGGGATGCCCAGTGAGAGAACAGGAGTAGGTCTAGGAGTCTGAATCTAATGCTGTGCACTGGGGCTATCACTGGTGAGTTCAATGCTTTCCAAAATCTAAACATTTTCCAAAAATTCTTTTTTATCAAAACCTGTTTATTTTAATCATATCTGTTGTGATAATTCATTGATTTTTTTCTATATTACTAAAACTAATCAAATAAGAGTGTAACAAAAAATTTGTTTTTAATGAAGCAAAGTTGAAAGTTTTGACGATGACAAAAATCACTAAAAACATTTTTAAAATATAAAAAGCAATTTTTAAATTTTTTAAAGTTACAGTTGAAATACAATATTGTATTAGTTTCAAGTGTACAATATAGTGGTTAGACATTTATATACCTTACAAAGTGATCCCCCTAATAAGTCTTACTCTCACCTGATACCAGGTATAGTTATTGTAATATTATTGACTATATTCCCTAAGCTGTACTTTACATCCCCATGATTATTTTGTAACTGCCAATTTGTACTTTTTAATGTCTCCCCTTCTATCTGGCAGCCATCAGTTTGTTCTCTGTAGTTGTAAGTTTGCTTCTGTCTTGCTTACTCATTTATTTTGATATTTAGTTTTCGCATATAAATAAAATCATATATTTGCCCCTTTTTGTGCAATCTATTTCACTTAGCACAAGACCCTCAGAGTTCTTCCATGTTTTCACCAATGGTAAGACTTCATTCCTTTTTATGCCCAAGTAATATTCCACTGTATATACGAGGTCAGATAATTAACTTTACGAACTCATCCTATAACAGTGCTACATACCTCATTGCTGGATATCACTACTGTCATCTTCAAAGTACTCCCTTTGGGAAGCTATGCACTGATGCCAGGGCCTAGTCCACCCCTCAAAGCAATTTTGGAACTCCTTTTCTGGAATGGCCATCAGAGCTGTCATCATACCCAAAATCTGACAGTTAAATTTGCGAACTTGCCACTGGGTGCTTATGTTGGCAGCACTGTACAAACAACTCTGTAAGTTGTTAGTGTTGCCAGTGTAAGTTTGGCGACAGCCCTGATGGCCATTCCAGAAAAAATGTTCCAAAATTGCTTTGAAGGGTGGACTAGGCGCTGACGTTGGTGCACAGCTTCCACAAGGGAGTACTTCAAAGGTGATCATAGTGATATTCAGCAATGAGGTATGTATTAATAGCACTTTTTCTAGAATGAGTTTGCAAAATTAATTGTTCAACATCATATGTAGCATGTATTTATCCATTCATCTTTTGATCGGAGCATTTAATTCATTTACATTTAAAGTAATTATTGGTAGTTATGTAGTTATTGCCATTTCATTAATTGCCTTCTGATTGATTTTGTAGTTCTCTGTTTCTTCTCATTTTCTTGCTCTCCTTTTGTATGTTGATGACTTTCTGTAACATTGTGTTTGGATTCCTTTCTTTTGATTTCTTGTATTTCTTGTAGATTTTTGATTTGTGGTTATTGTGTGCTTCATATAGATAAACTTATGTTTATAGCAGTTGTTTAAAGTTGATGGTCACTTAAGTTTGAGCAAATTGTTAATCTCCACCATTTTTACTCACCTTCTCCACATCAGAAAGACAATTGTTAATGACTAAGAGGAAAAATCTAAACTCTAAAAGCCTTTTGTATTCAGTTCGCCTTGCAAATGTTTTTAACTTTTGTACACCTTTAAATAAACCCAAACTGGAAAGTAATCACAGAAAATATGTTCTGGATTGGTTTCCTACAAGATCTATGGTCAAGGAGAAATCCTTGACCTTATATCAAAATATCAAATGTTTTCAGTTAACATAAAATTCCTAAGAAATTTCACATGTAATTTTTATTATTACCTACTTTAACCCAGTTTTTTAGTTGAATGATCAATAAGCAGTCCTAATTATGTTGGTAAGAAGGTTTCTACAATACTTGGACAGGACAGAAAAATCAGGTCAGGCTAACATGTAAGAAAGGTAGATCTTCATCTATTACTAAATAGATGTCTCCAATTGATAACCCAAAATAGTAAGATCTATCACTTGGAGACATGGAGTTAAGTTTTATAAATTCTCAGCACAAGAACTGAAGTGTTTGCCTCTAGAATACAGGACTATCAGCTGGAAGGTTTGGAGCAGGGACTCTGTCATTGTAAGACTTTAGCACTATTTATTTATTTTAAACATGTGCATAAATTCAATTAAAAATAAAATAAATAATTCTTTAATAAAATAATTCTTTAAAGTGATTTGAAGATTAAGCTGTGAAGAGAGTTTATGTAGAGTTATAACAACTTTCAGAGTCTAAATAATTAAAGATATAATTCTTCATTTTTATTGGATGGCTACTCTACAACTAATAAAAGCTGCAGTTTTTATTCTTTCATTCCATTAAATATTGTTTGTTATCATTGTATTTTCATTATAACTATCTTCTTAATATTTACTGCCTGTAGTTGTCTTATAACATTTTCACAAACTTTTAATACTTTTCCTTTCAGTAGTTAGAGCCTTTAATTTTCTGCCCACCAAAAGAGGGCTCATACTGACAATGAAGAGTGTGACAGAAATAAAGAAGTGTGACTGCTGATAATAGATAAGAAAAGATAAATCAGCTCTTATATTGCTCTCTGTCTTGGATTACTCACTCAGAGGGAAGCCAGGTACCATAGTAGGGGGATACTTAGTTGACCTATGGAGAATCCCACACGAGGAACTGAAGCCTTCTGGCAACAGCCATTGGAGTGAGTTTGGAAGCAGAACCCCCACCCACATTTGAGTCTTTGACTGTAGCCTGGAAGATATGTTTGATTGCAACTTGTGGGAAGCCCTGGACCAGCTAAGCCACACACACATTCATGACCCACAGAAAGTACGAGATAGGAAATATTTGTTTTTCTAAGCCACTTACTTTTGGAGTAATTTCTTACACAGCAGTAAATAACTAACACATATGAAAACAATATAGATATGGTCCATTTGGCCTTTTCTCAAAAAGTACTGCAAGTCAAGAGATAGTCATATTTTTTACTGAGGAGAGAGGATGGCAATTCCTCTCCAACTGGAATGAAGTTTATCCCAGAAGCACAGATTATGTGAAAAGCACTGAAAGAACACTTAACATTTATATAAGAATTTTTTGTTTACTCAGCCTTAGAATATTTTCCTTAAGTCATTTTCAAGTTAAAATATAACAAGGTTAACTGCTAGTGTTTCTAAATTTTTCTCTTCTCCATTGTTTTTGTTTTCTTTTTATCATTCACCTAACTAATTGCCCAAGGTCATTGATCAAGATCTTCTTTATACCTGAACCATAAGCTTGAGGAGAAAAAATAAGGAACTCTTAGGGACAACAAGGCTATAGGTCAGAAATGATCCTCGGGTTATAGCATGGAGAGTAGTAGCAAGGCAGAATTTGCTGTTTTCTGTCTGTGTGACTTATAAATTTTTTTTTAGTTACCTAAAATCTGAATCTCACTTATAGAGATCCTTAATGTCTACATGGTTTTTTCAGTCATCAAAACAAAAGGACCAAAGGATAGACTGGTACAGGATGATGAAAGAAGAATAAAGAGAGGTACAGAGAGATGACACAGAAGGGAACTAGGGAAAGACTGGTCACATTCGTATGTGAGACATGCCAGCTGGTTCTGATAACTGGTCTACATGGAGGGCTCTGCAAAGTATCTTCAATACGAATACCATTGACTCACAATACCTTTGACTGTCATCCCTTCCTTACCTCAAATGCTGTTTTTCTTGTCATTTCATATCATCAATTCATATGGTATGATTCATTGTCATCTACTACTCACAGCAACTACTTTGGAATGACTCATTTCCCTACAAGTATTTTTCCCATAAACTCAACCATTTTATCCTCTTTCCCCAGATGTGTTAGTCTGTAATTTCCCAATTTCAATCCATTTATTGTATTTTTCTTGCATTTCTTCCCATAGACTAAGTATTACAAACCCTCCTTATGCAAGACTTGCTAGTAATGCCTTTGATAAGCCATATACTAACTGCATTATTCAGGAAGCATTAAGTTTAAAGTGACAGAAATCTAACTCCAACCCAATCAAGACTAAAAAGGACTTTATTTTCTCATAACAAGGAAGGGCAGAGGAATAGCTTGGGACAAATGCAACAGAGATCTTGACACAGCCACAACTCTGTCCCTCCTTGCTTTGCTTCCCTGCTTGTGAACTTCATTGTCTCCTACTTCAAAGGGCTTTCTGCCATGTGGGGAGCATGAAGAAAGCAGGTAGGTTGTGGAAATGAATGTGATTGTGGTTCTTGAGTGATGGAGCTCTCTAACTAACTCTGATATTAGTTTTCTTTAAAGCTTAACCATACATTTTTACTTATAATTAGAGCAATCATTTTCATATCTAGCAAATTTTACACATGGGAAGTAAGATGGCTTTCCAAATTTCTGAGGTGATTTCACTTAGGAAAAAATAAAAAAAGAAAACAAAATGAAATTCACAAGTACAATTTTGGCAGGGTCTGTGTCTTTTTGAACTATGATTTCTAGGCAACAGTTAGTTCAAACATCTTTATTTGTCTCATAGTCAGTGGAACTTAAGGAATTGAGTGCTTTCCCACAGAGGTCCATAAGAAGTCATCAAGAAAAGGAAAGCAAAGAACAGTGTGCCTGTGAGTTTGCATGTAGGTCCTCGATATTTCCTCTCATGGCCTGGCTGTCTTATCCAACCAGACATGTAATGACAAAGCAAGTGGTCAGAGAGAGATCTAGCCTGTTGATGCAACTCTGGCCTCTGGTGGTTTTCAAAGTTGACTTTACAACGTCCTATCTCTTTCTTAAGGCTTCATGATTTATAAATGGCTATAGAATAAACAGCAGGCTGGAGCCTTGCTCAACATGTCAGAGTCTTAGTATGAATTCTTTAGCCATTGAATCATTTGCTTTTCCTTCTGTGGGTTGATGATCTGGAATGCTTTGAGATGTCAGTGTAGAATCTTTCTGAATCCACACAGCTTCCTGAATGTTATGCAAACATAATGGTTAAGACTATAAGCTTCAGAGTTAACCTGATCTGGGTCAACAACTTGACTACTTTCACCTATGAGCTCTGTAACTTTGGTCAAGCTCTTTACTTCTCTGAGTCTCAGCTTCTTCAGCTTTGAATGGGGTGATAATGTCAACTAACTTACAGAATTGTTGGTAAGATCAATGGAGAAAATGCATATGAAACCTTTCACATAGTGCATAGAACATCATATGTGCTAAATTATTGTCAATTGTTATATCACAAGAAAGCAAATACAGGTCAAGAAATTATAGGTCAAGAAAAAAAGTAATCTCTAATATCCAGAATGCATACAGGAATAAGAGTTGCTACTTGACTAAAAGTTAGTTTTTAAAAATCCTTCTGTTATTTAGTATTTTTCTGAAATTCATAAGTTTAATACTTTGGTGAGCAAATAAGTGGATATATAATTTTAATTCAATTATATGCATAATAATTATTAATATTTGTTTTAAAAATTTACAAATGATAAGGGCCACGTTACAAAGTCCACTGAAATAGGGAATCAGGTCTTTAGCCATGTATCTCCTCTTAGATAAATCACTCGGCTTTCATGAGCCTCAGTTTATTCTTTGTGATATATATATAAGACTAGACTATTGATTCCCAGAATAAATTTTCCAGGACATTAGTTCTGAGGGGTGGCAAGTAGTGTTTAATGGGAAAATTATGTTTGGAAAATCTCAGGTAACACATGTTTTTACCATGGAATTTCCCAGATGTTTAGAACTCTAACTTCCCTAGGGGAATGTAGTTTCCCAAACATAATTGATTAGAGAATTTTTGTTAAAATTGAGCATTTTGTAACACAGGAATTCTGAGAAATATTTAGAAATACAAGGCTAGATAATACCCAAGATCCCTTCCAGCTCAAGATCTAAAGCTCTGATTCACCTTTTTTTCCTCTCTAGGCCCAGACGGACTTTGCCAGAAGCATGCTACTGGTCTCCTTTATGTTCTTTCACCAAGACTCAAGCTGCTAGAGTTTTTCATAATCATCCTGCACTTTCCCCTCCATTTCATAGACTCGATCCTGTGTAGCTTCTCAATCAGCACACCAATAGGTGCATGGTGATCATGTGTCATTCATCATGATGACAGAAGATGTGAAAACATGAGATCAGTGTCTTGAGGAAGAGTGGAAATAGGGATCTCAGGGTTTCTCCAAGGGCTCCCTCTTACCAGATATCTGTTGGTGATGGATCCCCAGGTAACACTGAACTTTATCTCTTTCTTAGAGGACTTTGGGTGCTACCAGAGAAATAGGAACTGAACCATATTCTTCACTTTGATGGGTGCTTCCCAACTTTTGTCACATCATGGCCCATTTATAAAATGATACCATTTCTAGAGCATGCTAAGAATGCCTGAAACCTGAACTGAGAGGTCAATTAAATAAGGACACAAAGAAATCCTTTAGTTTTATTATAGTATAGCTGAGGTAGAACTCAACCAAAGCATTTTAGTGTAGTAGGGCTGCAGCCTAAAGAATTTGGCAGTCAGGAAATTTTTTTCTAAGATAGGAGATAGTAAAAAATATTTGTCTGACGCTAGGGAATGATCCCTGACAATACCAGAGACAACTGGGACAAACCAAAAAGCAGAGCCACTGAAATAGTGAGAAGAGTCCATCTCCAGAGGAAAAGTGGACTATGTCTTGGGAGAGGACAATTCCTGCAAAGAGGCAGGAATTGTGTGAAACTTTCCCTCTTTGGCTGTTGGATGTTAGTTGTCTTGGTTTTCCTCATGCCTCTTCAATCATTCTCTCCTTCTTTTTCTAAAACATCCTTAGCCTTTTATAAGTTCCTTTTGTTTCCCTTTCTTTCCCTCTCTTTTATTCCCTCCCTTTCCCTTCTTTTCCTCTCATTTCAGTTCTCCTGTTCTCTGTTCCCACTATTCCTCAGAGAACAGTTATTCTCCATGTGAGTGTGGCTTAAGCAGGGGCATGTGTTTAAGACACACACACATCACAGGAGGTCCCAGGTCTTAAGTTTACGTAAGGTAGTGGCCTAATGTCACCTGCATGCTGTATCAGGAGAAAAAGATACAGTTACTGTCTACTTAGAAAAATCTCCTTACCACATGTCCACCTGTCAAAATTCAGCCCCTCATTAAAAGTACTTTCAAGTTCCATTTTGATGAAGGCTTTTTTATCTCCTTAGTTTTAAGTCTCCCCATCTCCCAAATTCCTAGAGCATTTTCTGTCTGTGTAAAAGTGTCCTCAGCAGGCAAGGTGTTGGCATCTAGGTAGGAAAACCATTTCCTTTTTCCCAATTGTCCCACACAATAGAGGTATTTAGCACCACTGGCCCCTGCCCACTCATCCCAGCAGCACATGCCAGTCAATTGTGGCAATCCAAATCACCCATATTTCCAGATGTGCTCTAGGAAAGCCAGGCTGCAAACCATTGATAACCACTGGTATATATCAGCAGTACATGAATCAGCACTTACAATTTTGACCCCTAGAAGGCTATGAGTCCCTAAAGGACAGGTATTATATACTTTGATAATCTGAATTGTGACTTCCATAGAGCTTCCACTACAACAGAAATCAAAAGCTGAATGAATTGTAATATTCCAATATGGTATAGTAGAAAAAGCACTGGACTTGTACCATTAAAGTGACATGACCTCTTTGATAGCTGATTTATCATCTGTAAAATGGAAGCATGATAGGATAGTACCTGCACAAAACTTCCACAGTACCTAATACAAACTGAATGCAAGGCATATTCTAGGTTTCTTTACTTTCTTCTTTTTCTCCCTTTTTTCTTTATGTCTTTTCATATCAAATAAACAAATATTTTCGTCTCACCAGTAAGCTGGAGAAGAGACACAAATGGATCACCCAAGGATCATTCATGTATCAGTCACAGGACCCAAATAGTGGATTCTGAATCCTTTTTCCACAGTATAGGGCATATACTGCAAGACAATGCCTCAGGAGAATTTCTCTCTTAAACTGAATTAGTTATGTAAGTTGCTTCTCTTCAGAAACCTAAAACTCATACACTGTTGAATCAGGCAAAATATAGCTGAAGAGCATTAGTTCTATGAGAGGAACGTGTGCATTATTTATGAGTCACAGACACTATGAGAGAAACTGGCCAGAAAGAGAAAGAAAGCCTCACGTCTATGATACATTCTTGGGTGGGAAACCCAGTAGGTTAGGAAAAATGATGCCCATGACCAGAAATTGTCTGACAATACTCATCCCAGATGAGGACTCCCTTCTGATACACTCAGTAACCACATCTTCTGATCTAGATTCCACAGAATCAAGGAAAGTGTCCTGGGACACAATTTCCATGACCTGAAATTTCAGGCTTCTGAAAGAGGTGGATGGGATGGGCAGGGTGCTGGAGGGATGACAGGGGATCGACTATGTATGCACACAAGTGTCAAGATGAGGTGGAGCTAACACTCCTACACTTCCCAGGAAAGAGTTCTCTTGGGAGGCAGTGCTGGGTTTTCTGATGTGATGTGTAGCTGGGAAGAGTACACATACAATAATCCCCTTAATCATCATAATTTAGAAAGGAAATGATTATTGTTTCCATATTACAGATAAGAAAAATTAGAGTTCATAGAATTTAAGCAATTTGCCCAAGTTTATAAGGCTAATATGTGAAGACTTAAAATAGCCTTGCTTAGGCTGTGTCATCATGCTCTTTCTACATCCTGTTAATGATGAAAATGGTCCCTGAAGTAATCCTTACAAAACTTAGTAGATTATAAATAGAACACAGAAATGAAAATGAAGAACCAGTGTTTTCACCATAAATGGATTCCGCTAAGATATTTCCAGAATGTAATCAAAGTTTCTTCAAATTCTACCTTGACACAGAGTATCTGTTTGTTTAAATTCCAAAATCTTATTAAAGGCACTAGCTTCTAGAAATCAGTAACTCATGTAGTAAGTGTTAAATAAATATTCTCTTACATCTGCTCAACATTGAGAAAGTATTGAAATGATAGTAGAAAATTAAAGCCAATTAACTTTCCAACAGTATATTTCCGCTTTATCAGGTGCCCTACTGTGGGAGTTAGGCAAAGGAATTCTACCTCTAAAATATCATTCCAGTTTATCTCTACATTTCATACTTTCTTTAAATTAAGTAGTAAATTCTCTCTTGTTCAAAAATATCTTTTTATACCTTTATCATTAAATCATATCATAATTCTAAAATGACAATTATTTTTCCTCTACACTTTTAAGACAATTTCTCTTTATTTTATTTTGCTGATAGGAAGCCTTTTGTTGGCCTAATTTTTGTTCCTTTCAAGATATATGTTCTCTCTTTCTGATTGTTACAATTTTTTTTTAATTCTACAGTTTTATTGCAATAGGCATATGTCTAGACTTATTTTATTTGTCTGGGTTTATGTCCTTCAAACTGTGTTTCTTTAATCTCAAAATTTAAGTATTCCTTCAGTTCTGGGAAACTATCAGTCATAATCTCTTCAAATTTGCCTTTCTCTTGATTATACTATCTCCTTTGAGAGTTGATAGTAAACAAATGTTGAATCTCATTTTTAAAGATTTTTATTTAAAAATAGAGCTAATATATATACATATATATATATATATATATATATGTATATATATATATCAGTTTTAAGTGTAAACCATAGTTGTTCAACATTTATATACCTAAAGAAATGATCACCGTAAGTATAGCAACCATGTGACTCTGTACCATGCTAGCACAATATTATTGACTACATTCCCCATGCTATATATTAACACATTCCCATGACTTATTTGTTTTATACCTAGAAATTTGAACCACTTTTTACCCTTCACTACTTTCTTTTAACATTTCATGCATAACATATTTTCCTCTTTTTTTAATTTTTCAATTACAGTTGACATTCAATATTATTTCATATTAATTTCAGGTGTACAGCATAGTGGTTGAACATTTATATATTAATAATTTAAGAAGTTATCCACTTGACTAGTCTAGAACTCACTTGGCACTATAACGTAGTTATTACATACTATTGACTACATTCCCTATACTTTATAGCCCCATGACTACATTGTAACTACCAATTTGTACTTCTTAATCCCTTCATTTCTTTCTCCCTGTCCCCCAACTTCCTCCCATCTATCACCCTAAATCTAGTTCTCATCTGATACTATACATAGTTATTAGAATGCTAATGACTATATTCCTTATGCTATACCCTACATCATCATGACTACTTCATAACAACCAATTTGTACTTCTTAATCCCTTTCCCTTTTTCACTCACCCAATCAACCCTCCTCCCATTTGGCAACCATCAAAATGTATTCTGTATCTATGAGTTTATTTCTGCTTTGTTTGTTTATTTTCTTCTTTGCACTCCACATCTAAGAGAAATCACAATACTTTTGTCTTTCTCTGACTCACATGCTCCACTCAGCACAATACTGACCAGGTTCATCTGTGCCACACAGATGGCAAGAAACCATTGCCTTCCATGGCTGAGCAATATTCCATTCTTGACATCATATTTCTCACCTCTTGTGGTACTGTCTGGGTCTTTCCCTTGCTCTATCTTTTAATTCACTGATACCTGTCATTTAACAGTCTCTACCAGTTAAACTGTCTATTGAAGGCTTAATCTCAAAGACTATTGTGTTTATTTCTTGTACTATAACATACTTGTCTATTTTTAATATCCAGTTTAAAAAATATATTTATAATCCTTTCTTTGTCCTTTAGTAATGTTTACTGGACTTATATTAATAATCTTGTTATAAGCTATTTCCCTTAGCCTGAGTTGGCAGAAGTGTAGGTTGGCTGCATGTGGGATCCTGTGCTATATGTAGTAAATGATGATGGGCTCTAAAAAGTCAAGGTAAAATATTTTAAGTTGGGACTTACTGAAAGGTTTTAGTAACAGACTGGTATTACCAAGTCTGTACTTAAGATAAAGTTCTCAGACAATAGCAGGAACATGGCTCTGAGAAGGCAGAGATCAGATTCTGAGATACTTGTGTAATGTTCCAGAAAAGACAGGTTCCTGGCAGTGTCAGTGAGGCTAGCATGATAGAAAAGGCACTTTATATTTGCCTCACTTTGACCTTCAAGAAAAAAAAGCATGTAGCATCCTAATTATAATGGTTAAAATATAACTAATCTTAATAGTATGGTATAACTTAGTCACTTGTTTTTTACTTCTACAAGTTATACATATTTCCAATTGTTTTTTTTTTCTTTGACACAAGTTCACATTTATTTTTGTTTTCTTTCTAAAAAAAGCATTTTAAAGGCATTTTACTGATTGAACACCTTAGATTTTACATGAAATTGTTCTAGTTGTTAATAAATAGGGAGTTGCTTATTCTGAAAATCTGTTTCTGTCTTCTTCTCCAGGCAAGTTCAATCTGGTGACAAGATCAAATTTGGAGTGATGTTCAACCAGTACTCATTTTGCTTAAAAAAAGAAAAGAATCTTTCCCTGCCCTGTCGCAAATAAAGGTTTTGACCACAACCAACCATTGGGAAGCTTATACAATATGAAAATCCTAGGGCATTTCCTGGATCCACTTCCCACTCAGTGCCCTGGTTATTTCCATCCTGACTCAAGGCTGACAGCCTTGCAGGATGAGGAGGAGGTGCTGCTTCTCAATTCGGCTGCTAGAGCTAGAGGCACAGGCTCCATAGAATCAAGTGTTGGTCAAGATCAGGCCCCAAATGAACTCGTGTGGGTTAAAGATTCCTATGCAAGAACAGTCTTTTTTGAGAATTGGGA
This sequence comes from Lyroderma lyra, assembly GCA_004026885.1. NCBI lineage: Eukaryota > Metazoa > Chordata > Mammalia > Chiroptera > Megadermatidae > Lyroderma > Lyroderma lyra. The sequence goes on from PVJL010005571.1 coordinate 42,927, forward strand.
TAATTTGTTTTTGGCAAAACACCATTTCTTTTTTTGAGAGTGAGAAGAAAAGGAGTGTGGAAAAAGCTCTAGAAATCTCACAAGATCTCTTGGAAATAAACTATGTATTACAAAACACATTTTTGATGAGTGAAGTGTTAACCAATCAAAACCAGACAAATTGTCTTCTCTGTGTTGGCTTCAAAATACAGCAGGGGAAGTGCCATTGCTAAATGGGCTGGGAACTTGCTGAAACCAGTCATTTGCCAAAGTGTGGCAGAGTCCACATGAGAGGAGAGAACTGGGTTTGCTGGTTCCTCTTTGCAGGATGAGATTAAATCTCCTGAGAGGAAAAAATATATTAGCAATACCAAATCAAACACAGCTCCAATAGTCAGTGGAAGATAGTCCAAAATAAAAAATTTAGAAGAAAACAGAGATTAGTTTTAAATTATAATGAATTTCCTTTGTTGTTGAAAATTTATCCAAAAAAAAATATTTCATGACAACTTTTGACAGGCAATGATCTGGAAGCTGGATATACAGAAACAGTTGTCTCTTTCCTTCACGCAGTTCTTAAAAGTGTATAGAAAAAACAACTTGTGAGCAGAAAATTACAATATATTGTGAGTTTATAGATTTTGTAGGGGCAAGGAGAGAAATACTGGTGAAACTGGGAAAGGTCTCACAGAATTGTTGGTTTTAAAATCAGCCTCAGAAGATGTTCAGGCATCCCAAAAGAACTATAATAAATAGCAATTGCAAAGACTTGGGGTCATGAAGGAACATTGTTTCTGTACACTAAAAAAGGGAAAGTGGGTACAAATTGTGAAAGGTGTGGCTGGAGGCCTCAGGTCTTATTGGAGTGGTTCCTGCATGGCATTCCAAAGAGTTACTTGAGCCCATAAACAGTGCAATATTTGCTTAGATAAGAGATTTCAATCTTCAGCTTATGACTATAATTGTTCAATGGAGATATTTGCTTTATTTTCATGTAAAAAACATGACAGTCTGAGGATGCTGATGCCACATTTATAAGGGGGTAAGAGTACTGTGAATCTTCAAGGATTAAAACCATAATACATTATAGAAAGACACAAAGTTTTAGAAAACAGAAGAGAAAGCCCAAATCAGACACATAGAGAATAATTTAAATACTAAGCATATTTCTGAAAGGAGTTACATTTAAAAATATGTTTTAAAATATAAAAGAAATGGTAGGAAAGCAGCAGCATTAGAAAAAATGTAGACAGAAATAAAGAAAAATAAAGTCTTTAGATTGAAAATGGATTTTAAATACCAAGAATAAAGATGTTTTTTTCTGTCTGGCTTATTTCACTAAGCATGATGATCTCCAGATCCATCCATTTTGTTGCAAATGGCAATATTTCATCTTTTCTTATAGCTGAGTAATATTCCATTGTGTGTATATACCACAGCTTCTTTATCCAGTCATCTGTCGCAGGGCACTTTGGTTGTTTCCATGTTTTGGCCACTGTGAACAGCGCTGCAATGAACATTGGTGTACATAAGTCTGACTTCACTCATATGCGGATTATAAAACTGAAAGCAACAAAGAAAAAAATGAACAAACAAACAAATAACCCATGGACACAATCAATAGTTCAATGTTTATTTGGGGGTGAGTGGGTTAGGGAGGGGAGAAGGAAGATGGGTAGGAGAGGAGGGAGGGGAAGCTAAATATATGGTGATGGAAAGAGAAGTCGCATGAGGTGGTGAACTTATTATACAACAAGTTGACAATGCACTGTAGAATTGTATGCCTGAAACCTATGTAGTCCTTGATAACAGATGTCACCCCAATAAGTCTAACAATAAAAATAAATTTAAAAATTTAAAAAAAAATTTTAAAAAGAATAAAGATGAAATCAAACCCAGAAAGATCAGCATCATTATAACATATAAAAGATAAAAAATGCACTAAAGGAAATAAAATTAGATAAAGAGAAAATCTTAGAGGTCTTGAGGCTAATAAAAGAAATTACCTAGAAAGAAATTAAAATTAGATAACAGCATATCTTCTCAAAGATATCTTCCAAAATTAAAGGGAAAACAACCATCAAGTTTGGAGTTTATACCCAGCTAAACTATTATTGGAGAGTGGAAGGGAAATATATTTTTAAACTTGTAAAGACTGTGAAAATATAGCACTCCCAGAGTTCCCCAAAAGAACTTCAGGAATGTCTGTCCTTCTGAAAGAAGAAAAGCAAGAATAGAGATTTGAAATAATATTTAACAAATAATAGTGATCACATATTTTCTTATATATTTTTTGCTTTTCTTTTTTATTGTTTCTTATAATTTTGTTGTTCATATTAATTTATTGTGTTCATTTTCTTTTAATTGAAGTATGACTTTTAAAGGGCAAAATTCAACTCTAGACAACAATAACTAGATTGGAAAACAAGAGGACAAAACGTATGAAGGTCTTTGTAGTGGTAACAAGAAGGAAAGAGTACATTGAATGACTAGATTTTGTTGGAAAATATATAGTTCAATGTATATGTTAAAAATTTAAACCACGAAAAGAATAAAAATATAATTAATCTAAATATTCCAATCAAACAGAGAGAATGAGAAAAACATTTTTAAAATATTTTTTAGTTCAACAGGACAAAGGAAAGGAGAAAAAATGGGCAAAGAATGAAAATATTCCATAAAATATATAAAACTATATGGTCGATATTAATCCAAATATATCATTAATCACAATAAATATATATGCATTATACTTAATTGAAAGGCAGAACTTAGTATGTTAGGTAAAATAAAATAGAATCTAAAATGCAACTTACAAAATATACACCTGAGGCTAAAATATACTAAAAAGGTTAAAATTTAAAGGTTGGACACATATATTTTATGCAAATAGTAATTCAAAACAAGTTTATAGAGCAGTATTGATACCAGAAAAATTTAGGACAAAACACCTAATTAAGAATAAATAGAAACACAATAAATAATAAAGCAATCATCATGTAGTTAATAGTAATCAAATTTGTATGTGCCTAAGCAAAAATCCTTAAAAATATAGAAATCCTAAATTAAGAAATTTAGAAAGAGATATGGACAAGTTAATGAAGAATTTAACATAATTGTATTAGAAATTAATAAGTCAAGTCTACAAATCACTAGGAAGAACAGCAATTTCTTAAATAATTATGTTACTGGCTCTCTGAGATCTAGTGGTCCAAGGGATCTTGTATGGTACATTTTATCCAACAAATAGAGAATATTTGTTTTCTCCCTCAGTGTTTGAAACTTTTCAATGACATATTTTTAAATGAATGTTCCTCAGAATATTTTTTCTTCTAAACATATGTTTTCTCCTATTTTTTACTCAAATTTGCTCGCTGACTTATGTCTTCCATGTGTCTGCTGAGGAGTCATCAAGCCACTTAGATGGTGTCTGCTGTGGCTGTGATTTGAAACTGATGTGTCTCCTGGGAACTTTGCAATTTGACCAATGTTTTCCTCTTCAGCCTTTGAAGAGTCATTAGTAGAAGATTTAGTCACATTGATGTGAATTGAATTTAAACTTGTGGCCTGGAGTTCTGAGGTACTCACATTAGTTTTTGGAAAAAGAAAGCTTTTGTCTGGGACCCTGCCTGTCTTTGGAGTAAAGACTCACAAGTCCGTTATCGGTGCACTTTGGAAGCTTTCTGAGAGATAGTGCCAGGAATGTAGTAGAATAAACTCAAAGATGATGGACATTCACCAGTGCCCTTTAATGTCGTCATTTTCCATGAGTATATTAGCCTTTTATGGTCTTTCTCAAAGAGAACTTAATTAAGTTATCATAATGGGTCAGGATAAATGTGTCCTCTAACCCAAGCCCATCAGTCTAGGCTTCTATTGCAGGGCTGGGATGCTTCCTGGTTTTACTTTCCCAGTGACGCAGAAAAATTAATGTGCTGCCCTTTGTAAGTGACAATGATACTATGGTCCTACTCTAGGCTGGTCATTCATTATGTCATGATAAGAGGTTTCCACACAGTCATAACAATCACTTACATCCCATACTGTTTCACAATTTACCAAGCCCTTTGCTAAACTGGTTTCATCTGATATTACCCAAAATCTGGTGATGTAAGCATGAGAGGTATTATTATCTCAATTTGTGGAATTTGAGACTAAGAGAATGTAAAATGACATCCAGAATTTCATATGGTTTTGTGGAGAACAAAGGATTAAAACCTAAATGTTCTAACTCGAAATTTACTGGCCTTCACACTTTTCTTGGCCTCTGACATACATTGTAAGCTGGCTTCATGGGGGAACATAAAGTGTACACTGGTTCCCAGGAACATATTTTATTCTGGCAGATGACTTGGCAATACCTAAATATACTCAAATCATGCACTTGGCCAGACCACACTCTTGGGCCAGACTACTTAGGCTCAAATTCTAGCTCCAGCACACAGTCTAAGCGTGTGACTTGTAGCTAGTTTCTTAACCTCTCTGAACCTCAGGTTCTTCAACTGTAAAATGTGGATATGAATTTTACTTACCTTCTAAGGATGTTGTAGCATTCAATGAGATCATAATGCATTCAAAATGCATAGAGTAGTGCCTGGCAGGTAATAAGTGCTCCATAGGTGTTTCCTGGTGTGATGTTATTGATGTCGTTGTTTTATGTGTGTATATATATTTTTTTCTTTTGAGAGAGAGAGGAAGGGAGGACTTACTTATTTTTTTATTTGTTTATTCTTGTTAGACTTACTGGGCATGTTGTTGTTATATTAATAGTATCTTGGCTATTAGGCTCAGGCAATGAGCTCTGTGTTCAACTGCTGTGAACTAAATACCCCGAACATGTCCTGATAAAGAGTTAGCATAGAGCAAAGGGAAAGATTTTCTTCATTGACATTGAGAAGATTGTGTAACAATGCAGGACAAGTGGGTTTGCATAAATCAAAAGGTTAGATGGGCATACACATTCTTCAGAGTTGCCTCGTTCCCAGACATGGCAGGCTTGCCACTGCAGTCAGGGCAATTGTTCTTCTTATTAAGTCATTTCTCCAACTCCATCCCTAGCTCACTCATCCCTCCTTACCTCCATGTGCTTTGGTGTCCCTCCCTTACCATCACTTTTTTGGATTCATACTAGAAAAGAATAAACTAGAATACCTGAAGTATCGAGAGACCAATCTTATTGATAACAAAAGTCAACAATCAAGCCACAGTGGACTGGACAGGCTCATTCTTCTTTCTTTTCCATTACCTGGTTCACTGCAGTCCAGAACACTTTCTGGTTCAAGTGCAAAGTGTGGCACAATGCACAGATTGAAACCCAATAAAACCAACAGAAAAACCTAGATAGTTTGAACTTTCTCGTTTGTGTGGGTAAGCTTTTGATTCTCAAACATCACTTTGTGGTTTTCCTTTGTTTCTACTCCTTTTTGCAGCCTGAAAGTTCCCTTCTTTACTCTGATAGTCCACCTGAATTCTTCAGCTCAAAACACCATTTGCCATTAGCATGCAATTAGGATGTAGGGAAGAAGACCCTTTACTTTTGTGACACTGTGGATAATTCTTCTGGTTTCTGATCAGAACTACTTGCCCTCCAGTCACCTCCTTCCCTAACATCATGCTGGTCCTCTTCTAGGAATCCTGTTTACTCCCTCCAGCCTGATTCTAGGCTCTACCAGCAGACCCTGCACTGCTGACTTGACTATATCTGACCTTCTCTGCCCTTCCATAACGAGTGCATTTCTCTAGTCCTGGACTTTGGCCTTGCATGTCTTATTCACTTCTCTTCCCACTTGCACCATTCTTCTTTTGATACTTTCCAAAGTCATAACCACTAGGCCTTATGAAAGAAAATCCTGCTTCAGCACTACCTGGCATGTCATGACACATCATCCTGACAACACCAGCCTGATCCTACTGTGAAAAGTCACCATCTCTTTTCCCCATGATATGCAAATTAAGATACTAAATTTACACTATTAAAACAAAATTATTTGGTAGTCAAGGGATTCTTTGACCATCAAATTGGGGCCCATTTTTTAATGTCATGCTGTCCTTAAAGTTCAGTTGTGCAGCAAACTCACACCTCTCACATTATACACGTCATCCAAGGAATGCACTATTTCAAAGATAAGAATTACAGCTCTTGAATAAATCCAAAAATTACAGCCACACATTCACAACCCTCAGTTTCTCAGTAAAATATGGTCAGTGGTAGGCAAATTAAATTTAAGTACACTTCAGTTAAACATCAAATTTTAGGCTCATATTTCTTCAAAGCAAACATACTGGGTAAGAAAAGGAAGCCCCATGATAGACATGATATCGTATTTTCTCTGATTTATAACTAATGTTATATTATATTTAGCTAGGTCTCCTGTTCAAACCAGGAACTAAGATTTATGAAGAATCTGCTCTTTTCTCTCTGTCTTCATTTGCAATGAAAATTTCCTTCTTCCTCAGTCCCATTATCCACTCCAGATTGCCTTACTTCTGCATAAAAAAATATTCCTCACTTTCCTGGTCTGATCACATTGGAGATATTTTTCTTTTTCTCAGTATTTCATATCAGTCCAAATATATATATATTTTCTTCCAAGTCCTTCATCTCCAAAATGTGTCTGCTTAGGCCATCTATGCCCACATGGTGACACCTCAGTCCCTTCAGTGCTACTACTTAGTTTCACGGGACTTTCAGACCCAAAGCTGAGCCCACTGGCATTTTTGTATTATGATATATGGTTTTAGCCATCAGTGTTATCATTGTCTCTGACAGGCTTATTAACAATAGGTTGTAGATGCTGAAGTAAAGTTTATATAACTGAAACACTCATAAGATTAAAAACTAGAATGGAAAATTTACTGGATTGGTAACCATCCCCCTCCCACTCACACTGTGTTGTGATGTAATGTGCATGGAAGGGAGAAGATACCAGGATGTGGGGCACCAGGGGGAATGTTGTGCAGACTCCTGACTAGAGATATCTCCTGCACCCAAAACCTGCACCACCAGCCTACCACTGATGTTGAGATCCTGCTATGAGAGATCCATGCCTTGGCTTTAACAATGTTTTAATACTAATAGTTCAAATAAGTAACAGAAGAGCCAAATTTCCTTATCTAATATAAGTTACTTCATAGAATACTTTCCAGTTTGAGAACAACTGAGCATATTTTCCCAGAAGAGGACAAACAATAGGGAGAGTTGAAAACGGATGGAGAAAGGGATGAGCCCTAATGAGATTCAAAATAGAGCTGATGAGGGGGAAAGTCCAAAGAGTCAAAGGCCCTCATGCCTTCTGCACTATTGACCTGGTACCAGTTCTGGATGGCCGAAGATTCTGGGCTCCAGGAGATAATGCTGCCCCTCACTGGTCAACAGCATGCTGCCATTGAGAAGCAAAGCAAAGATTCCAAAATGCAACAGCTACTTCCTCCTTAGAGTTTTAGCTGTGTGACTTTGGGTAAGTAAAATGCTACAGTAATACCATTTCTTATATAATAGAGTTATACAATATACATGGAATAAGTAATACAGGGTCTCATAGAAGTAACGCTGCTTTTTAAGTAGTTAAACTATTTATGTTATAGAATTACATGCTTATGATTTTTTGATAAAAGATTTGGTATAGATTACCAGCTCATAAAAAAAGGGCATTGCTTCTGCCAAGCCCTGTAGTGGTACTTATAACTGAATTATCCATGCCTCAGTTTCTCGTCTGCAAAATGGTGATAACAGTAATACTAATAGAATAGAGTTGTGTGGATTAAGTAAGCTGATGCATGTAAAGTACTTACTTAATATATAAAGTACCTACTTAATATACATATTAATATTCAGTAAATACGAGCTATTACTATTACTATGACTATTTCTACAGAATGTTTCTAATATTTTGGGTTTAAGAGAAATAAAATTGGGTAGCAAGTAACCGATTCCCACTTGGAGTCATGGTCAAAAATCAGAGCTCCTGAGTTGTTTTGGAAATATTCCTGGTCATGAGAGTACTTGTCTTTCCTCTTCTTTTCCTATGTGAAGTGGATGCAGGTAGATGCAGAGAACCACATTGTCAGTGAAGAGTAATAGGGAGAGATCATATGTTTCAGGAAAACCCAGCTCTGGCTTTTTTTAAATCAAGTGGAGCTGTGAGCAAATTCTTCCTGACTGAAAGAAGGGAATACATTCATAAGCGGAAGACACAGACCTATGAGGTGTGCAACTTCCTGTTTCCCTGGTGAATGCTTCAAAAACATTCAGTTGGGAATTTTAAAAATTTCCACTTATTGTCACCCTCCCAAGCTCACAGAAGGATGGATGGGGTGACTCAGGGAGCTAGTCTGGAATAGCCAGCTGGAAGGACGCTCCCAGACTCTGCCACGCTTTCTCAGACACTCACAGAGACCATTGACCTTCCTATCCTGACCCTGCCTCTGTGTAAGAATATGTCACTTCTCAAACTCAAGACCCAAAATATCTGAAAACCAGAAGGTATTTCATGCAGGTCAATGGCTAAACCATTCAATGCAAAATTAATACCTTTTTTGTTATTTAACAAAAATGTCTCCAAGAATAGTATACCACTCTGATGGCTCATCCTCAAGATATAACTGTTCAATGAACTCAAACAGTTTAGTTCTGACCAGTCTTGATGTCCCTGTGGCCCTCAGTGATGCAGGTATAGGCTCCACCTTGAAGCCATCCCTCCCACTTCAAGCACTGGTCTCTCTAGGTCAGTTTTCTCTTTCTCTCACCATGGCTCCCAGCCCTTACTACTTCCTCCTTCATAACTGTCTCCAAAATGTCTGGAGTTTCAGGGTTAGTTTTTGTTTGTTTGTTTCTTTGTTTTGCTATTTAATTTAGATCACTTTTCTAGTTACAAACCACTGTAAAGAATCTAATAAATTTATGGATTTTTCTCTCTATAAAATTACCCTCTCACTCCGAAATGTGGCACACAATTTCAGGAGTTCACAAGCTCACTTAATTGCTCCTATAAGCTCCCGTGGATCCATGTGATAAAGAAAAAAAGGAGTTTCTGACAGCCAAGAATGGGCCTGACATTTAGAACTGGCCTTCATGCTGGCAATAGCTCACTAGCAGTTGCAGCTGGTCTCTGTTATTCTCCTGGTGAACATCAGCAGTCTCACAGAAAGCCAATGCCAGAAACATCAGACAAGGTCACTCTGAGACCATGATAAAGTGAGACAAAACAAGGCTACTCCATATTTTTGCTTAAGCACAGACTAAAACAAAGTCACTATGTAGTTGATAAAATAATGCGCATCACCCTTTTGGCAAATATGAGTGATTTCTTTAGCAATTACAGGTCCATTCTTGCTTTAGTCTTCCCTCTCTATAGATAAGATTTATTTAGGTACTCAAACATAGAATTGACCCTGCTTTCTTTTTGTTGGTTTTGTAACAGCTTTATTGAAATATAATTCACATACCATACAATTTATCTATTTAAAGTATATAATTTAGGGGTTTTAGTATATTCAGAGTTGTACAACCATCACAACAATCAATTTTAGAACATTTTATCACCTCAAAAAGAAATCCTGCTTCTCTTATCTATCACCCCCAATCTGCCTACCCGCTGGCTGTAAGCAACTACTTTCTTCTCTCTTTCTTTTTATTTTGGTCATTTCCTATAAATGGAATAGTGGAGTGACTTAATGATTCCAGCCCAAGTCAGTGTGTGACTCTAACCACATGAGTGACCCAGAGCAAGAACTGCTTAGCTAACCCTAGTCAATCCCTAGAACTGAGGAGAGATAATAAAAACAATAGACAACTGCAATGCCTTCAAAAAGCTGTGGGATCTAATCAACATGTCTCAGCAGAATCTGGGAAGGAATGAATAGATTGGGATCCTGACGGTGCATAATCAAGGGAAATAAAGGATAAAGAAGAGTTTGCCTATCTAAAAGTCCTCTCCTATGATAAAAGATTTCACATAGTGGCAAGGCTCCTGATGAATACTGTTAACGTGCTAAGATGTTAACTCTTTGAATCTTAGGCACACTAACTAGAGTAGAGATGCCAGAACTTTCTGGGTCAAATGATAGAGAAAGGAAACAAAATGCCCAGAGAAGTTTGTATGCTAGAGTAGACATACAACAAAAGGTCAGATAGTCTATCATCCAACAATATTGCAAGGGCAGGAAGGAGGATGGCAATGAAACTCCAGGGGCAGAAGAGGGTCCGGTGATGTCACTTAGCAGTACCAGGGGTGGGGGCGGGTATCTTTGGGGAAGGGAACTTTAAAGAACAGCAGGGTTGGGGTTTTTATAGCTTCAGGGTTTATCTATGCTTGCAGATGTCCACTGTAGTTTGACAGAGTACACAAGCAGGCGGGCTCTATATGGTTAAAATCATTTGCTCTATGTTTAATACAATTGAAAATGTAAAAATGTGACTTTGATGCCAGTGAGCTTTTGAGCTCAATGGTCTCAGCTTGCTGTGAAGAATAAACAAATTAGGGGCTCACAGATTGAGGCCATCTTTGCCTCATTTATGTAACAGTTCTGCGTAGAATCACATTGTTGTTTGAGGGGGCCGAGAGCAGCTTAGCACTCTCTAACAGACTCAGGTTGCAGTGCAGTGCGGGTAGTCTTTCCGCATGAGGTATATGACACCTAAGACCCTACGGCTTTAGTGATATCTGGTGTGAAATGCATCGTGTAAGGTTTCTGGTAAACACTGATAGGAAAATACAATGCACATCCCTAAGATTCTGGAGCAAGGCCATCTGCAGTGTAGAATTATGCACTAGGTAAAAAATAGCTCTTATTGCTGACATTTTTAAGAGTGCTGGACCATAGGAAATCAAGTGACCAACCAAACATGGAGCCAGAACTGCCCATCATGAACTGGGTTTTCTGTTAGATCCACCAGGCCAAGGTCAAATGGGCTCATCAACAATCCATTTCAGGTTAAATTTGTTATAGTCAACATTAGTAAAAACAGGGATGGAGCGCACAAATAAACCACAAGAGCATGTGGCTCAGGCTATCATGTCAACTACCGCCGTTGTACTGGAATCTCTTCCTAAGCTTTGGACCAACTGACAGAGGAAGAAACAGGCCAAGTTTGGTTCACAAATGAGCTGGCTACAAGCCCAAACTGAACTGTTCTGAGACATAGCCTAATTCAAGTGATGGTTCTGAAAGTCAACGGTGAGGTTAAGTGGGTGATGCATATGGTCATTCATATTGTGTGAAAAGTGATCTGAGCGCTCCCTCCCAGGTGCCAGAAGAGATGGAGCAAGGCTGAGCCTTGTTGAAGCTGCCACCCCCATGTGGCTCCCAGACCAGGATCCGAATCAGCCGGCCGCTTCCGGCCAGGGGCATCAGTCCCAAGGCTCTGCGCTATCCTGGCTGCACACACTTCTGCTCACTCAAAGGCCACTTGCTGCTGGCGGTGTCAGGTCTCTCCTTCATTATTTGTGTCTGCTATGTGGGGGTCCTCAGCATCTGCCTTCCTCATGGAGCCCCTGCTGGAGTTCCTGCTCACCCTCTTCCTCTTTGCTGATGCCATGCAATTGCATGACAAGTGGCAGTTCTTGTGCTGGTCCATGATGGACTTGCTATGCTGTGTCACAGTAGCCTTTATCTACTTCACCATATCCATCACAGCTGTCACCAAATGCTCACATGGGACTTCCAAAGCAGCCAAGGTCCTTGATTCCTTTGCCGTCTTCGTGTTTACAGTTGACTTATGCCTGATTTTTAACAACTTGGCCATATTCCTCAAACAATGGTCTCCTCAGATGAGACCATAGCTAACAAGAAGGAAGAAAAAAATTCCAACTCCAACTGAAGGTCTACCTTACCCTGACAACTTGAGTCATGAAGGACTTCACTCCTGTACCTCTGACCCACTGGATGTAGTGCCAGGACCAGGTGTATTGGGAGGGAGGCTGTGACTTCTCTAGCAGCAGCCAGAGTTGCTGAAGGAGCCGGCCTCCTCACAACCCCAAAGTGATGTTCTTGAGCCTAACACACAAGATGATGCCCCTTGGTTTAGCATATCTAATTACTCTGCATAGGAGGGTATTGTGACTATTCCACCACTCCACCTAATTTCTGTACCACAGACCTTAAGCCCTTTAACATTTCTGCCAAAAATAAGCAAAAGGGACAAAGCAGATAGAGTCTGTTACCCCCACCACAGAAAGCATTTCATGCCAGGAGTGAGGGTAGAGAGGGGCAAGACAGGATAACACCTAAGACAGAAACCACTGTAGGGGGGCAACCCACCAGGCCCCAGTGGCTTTCATCTGCATTTGATGCCCCTGCTCATACCAGACACGTTTGTCTGGAATAAGCTTTCCAAGATTCTTTGGTTCAAGGCGCACCAGTTCCCTCTTCATTCTTAAAGCAGGGAGAGAATTGACCTTTGTCTTATCATCTAGAAGAGTAGGTCTTGGGCCCATAACTGACACCCCACAACTTTGGAGACCATGTCTTCTTCAGGTGACTATTCTGCATTATTAAAGTAGCTTACCAGGTCCAAAAGATTGAGGGTATCAAATGATGAAATAGTAGTGACAGCAACCTGGGTAGCTGGGCAAGTCCAGCCAAACCTTCTATTTCCCTGGAGGCCCACCAGCATGTAACAGGCTTCTCAGAACAATGTGCTTCTAGATACTGGAGCATGTCTCCTGACCACCTTGTGAGATGTGAAACATGCTTTCAGTGTCACTTAAGGGCCTATGCTGTGTATACTCATATATATATTTAATGGGATTTTATACATTTATATAATTTTTGTACACAAAAGCAGCTTCTTAAATAGCAGTTCTTGTTACCCAAGAGGCCTCCTGAATGATCCAGAGTTCTGGACCCCTTTTTGGGCATTCATAACTTTTGTTCATCTCTTACATGTGAATCTCCCACTCTGAAAAAAAGACATAATAGATTAAACCAAACTGACTACCTGCAAAAAGAAAAAAAAAGTGATGTAAGGGGTGAGTATGTACAGACTCATGAGTAATGAATGGGTTGGCTGGCGGTCATGGCCCCAGAAGGTGAAACAGGAAGATCAGGTATATTGAGGTCTATGGAAAAAGTATGTGGATAAACCTGTGGAGAAGTCACAATGTATTATATAAAAATTTTATATCACAGTTTAATGCCCACCATAAAGCAATGAAGAGTTACTAAACAAGTGACCATAAGTAAAAATGACCCTAAGAATTGACAGTAGGCAACCTCTATCATTGGCCATATTAGATCTTGTGCAATGGACTCATGACTAGTCTACAAGTTCTGTCAAGTTCATGAACTTACCACCATTCACTCACATTGGCAGCACTGTACAAACAACTCAGTAAAATTTCATAACTTTGGTATAACCGTGTCACACAGCTGTGTTCATGTTGACATGTGGCAGTGTCTTGCTGAGTGGAAACCATTATTATTGTTACGTGTGTTTTCTGTGCTGATGAGAGAATGTCGTAGATTGAATTAGTGCAATGAACAAACATTAAATTTCTTGTTAAACTTGGGAAGAGTGGAAGTGGAATCAGGAACACATTAGTCCAAATTTATGGGGATAATGCCATGAAGAAAATGACAATATAGAAGTGGATTAAACATTTTTCTGAGGGGAGAGAAAGTGTCACTGATAAAGAGAAGTTAAGGCAGCCAGTTACAAGCACAACTGATGAAAATATTGCAAAAATTTAGGGAATTATGTGTCAAACTTGTCAGCTGATTGTGAGAAGCATAGCAGACAAAGTAAACATCAATAGAGAAACAATTAGGAAAATCTTAACTGAAAATCTTGGCATGAGAAAGGTGTATGCAAGAATGGTCCTAAGGGAGTTCACCAATGAACAGAAGGAAAGGAGAGTTAAAGTTTGCCAAGACCTTTTGGAGAAGCAAGACAATGTTTTGTGCTGTGTTACCACTGATGATAAAACATGGATGTACCAATATGACCCTGATACAAAGCGCCAAAGTGCGCAGTGGACATCAGCCAATTCTCCTGGACCAAAATTGTTTTGTCAGTCCAAATCAAGACTCAAACTGATGTTGCTAACCATTTTTGATATCAGAGGGATTGTTCATTATAAATTTGTAACAAATGGACAGTCAACCAAGCTTACTATTTGGAAGTGCTGAAAAGGCTGTGTGAAAAGTTAGACAAAAAAAGCCCTGAACTTTTCATCAACAATTCATGGCTCTTACATCATGACAATGCACCAGCTCACATGGCACTGTCTGTGAGGGAGATTTTAGCCAGTAAACAAATAACTGTATTGAAACATCCTCCCTACTTACCTGATCTGGCCCCCAATGACTTTTTTCTTTACCCAAAGATAAAGAGAATATTGAAAGGAAAATATTTTGATGGCATTCAGGACATCAAGGTCAATACGATGACAACTCTGATGGCCATTCCAGAAAAGGAGTTCGAAAATTGTTTTGAAGGGTGGACTAAACACTGACATCAGTGCATAACTTTCCAAAGGAAGTACTTTGAAGGTGACCATAGTGATATTCAGCAATTAGGTATGCAGTACTTTTTCTAGGATGAATTCATGAACTTAATTGTAAGACCTCATATACACAGTAGCAGAGAAATAAGCTATGCATGGGTCCCATTGCTAAGTTCCCACTCCCCAAGGCTAACTAGCTACTGCTACTGTACCTTCAATCTGACAGCATTAGACAACGTGTTGAGCCATTGCACATGGCACCATTTCTCAAGGTGACCAAATGTCTGCTTGGTAGCAAGTTGATTACTCTAGGTTTCTTTCACCCTTGAAGGGGTAGAGATTCTTTTTGATGGGAAGAAATAGATATTCGGAGTACAGGTTTGTCTTCCTTGCCTTTAAGGTCTAAGCCAGCACCACTCTCCAAAGGCTTACAAAATATTTGATTCATGGACATGGGATTCCACATAACATTGCTTCAGACCAATGAGATGTGACAAAGGATCTGTGTCAAAAAGTCATAGGCTCATGCAGTCATTGGTTCTGATAGATATATCACACCACCAGAAACTGCCAGCCTCACAGCAGTGGCATGAGAAGCTGTAGTGCCATCTTAGAAATGATGCCCTGTGAGAATGGAACGTCATTTTCCAGGTGCAGGATAGAAGGGCTGTCTGGAAAAAATCCAGCCATATGCCTCTGTTTTTTATATTACCTGGATAGATACTTTCTGGACAGTCCTCAGAGGCATGATCCTGTTTACCATTATTCCCAAAGATCCACTTGGGGAATATGTGCTTCACATTCCTGAAATTCTAGGTTCAACAAAACTAGTTCTGATCCCTAGAGGAGGATCATGAGGAACATTGCAAGAGTCCCATAAAATATTAAGCTTTGTGTAAAGCTTGGTAATGTTAGGCTCTTATCTCAAACGTTCAGCAATCAAGAAAGAAATCAGACTTGCAGGTATAATGAGCCATGATCTTCAAGAGGCAAGATGACTGCTGTTACACAATGAAGGCAAGAAAAAGTTATGGTGAGATATTTCTTGGTACTCTCCAACCCACATTTGATAGGAAATTGACAAGTGTAGTAGCCATGGTTTGAGAATGTCATGGTACTAGGGGCTCAGACCCCTCTGAGACAGAGGCCAGTGAGCTATAAGACCAGCAGAGGTGCTAGCAAAGAATGAGGATCAAGAAGAACAGGTGGTGATGGAAGATGATGAGTACAACTTGCAGCCTGAAAACTGTTGTGGTGTGTTATAGTTCATTTCACTGGCTTTCTTCCTCTTTTTAAGTTTCCTTAGGGAAGAAGATCAACCATAGTTCCATCCCATAGCATCTGTTTCTAGATGCAGTGAACTCACTAGAGCAAGCTTGTCCAATCTGTCGCCCACAGGTCACATGCAGCCCAAGATGCCTTTGAATTGCAGCTCAACACAAATTCGTAAACTTTCTTAAAACATTTCAAAAATTATGCATGGATTTTTTTTAGCTCATCAGCTATCGTTAGTATTAGCGTATTTTATGTGTGGCCCAAGACAATTCTTCTTCTTCCAATAAGATCCACAGAAGCCAAAAGGTTGGACACCCCTGCACTAGATGAAGTGAATGAATCTGAACAGCACAGGGAGAGACAGCAGGAGATGCTGTGGTGTCCTGCCAAGATCCCCTTCTAGCTGTAGGCACCCATTTCCTCAGCTGGTGAGAGTGTTGGATATTAGAGGGGAGGTGTTAGTAACGGTTCACAGATGAGTTCCCTTCTTGAATTGACCTCCGTCAGAGGCAACTGCTGCTCCCAAGATTATGCTCCATCTTTGGAGGTAGCCTGCATCCCATGACTAATCTTTCTGAGGACACCAAGATCAGAATTCCTTGCATTATCAGGACATTACTAGGGGAAGGGGGGCGTCCCAGCTCCAGAGCTCCCAGGAGGCTTCTGTTGAAACTGTATTGCAGTTCATCTTTGCCCTCTGCCCAAAGCTGCTTCTTTCATCCTTCACCAGTTTGTTCCCCAATAAATATTTTGTACAAAAAGCTCAGGGTTTAGATTCTGTTTTCTGGAATACCTGACCTATGACAAGTACATGAATGAATATTTTAAATAGATATAATCAAATACACCTAGATTACTACCATATTTTCAAGGAAAACAACTGGAATTCATAAAAAGTAAAAGATTTATGGTTAAGACATATATAGTTAGTGAGTTCAAAAGGTGATGAAATAGGACACCAATTTCATGACTTGGCTTACTCCTTATTTCTCTCTCATCTTTGTAGACTCTAAACATTTCCACTACTTACTTTCTATGTGATACTGAGCAAGTTGCTAAACCTTTCTGAGCTTCACTTTTCTAATCTATAAAATGGAATATAATACCTATCTTTCAGGGTCATGGAAGAAATAGATGAGATAATACACTTAGAGTCCTTTGCAGAGTAAATAGCTTAACATATAATATCAAAGGCACACAACACCCTGAATGGGCATCTACTAATTTTAAATATTAAATGTCTTGATTTCTGTCAGCTTTGCCTTCATATCACCATCTATCTCTTGTCCTTCTGCTTCTATAAACAAAAGCTTATGTGGCAAGAAATTCTATGGAGAAAAGAAAGAAATCAGGGAGAGGATTAGATCTGTTAGAAGTTCCTCCTCCTGGCTCCTCTGGGTGAGCGAATCAGGGCAGAGTGAAGAAACATTCTGGAGGTACATGATTGGGACATGGTGGGCATGGCTGGGTGTTCCAGTGAAGATAAGTGTTACCTCCTTAGATACTGTGGGAAATTTACTGCGGGTGTCTGTCCATGGGCCAGAGAGAATAATCTTAAAGTGATTGAACATGGCTAAGATTAAACTCCAGGTGAAGGGAATCTAAGAAGAAATTATCAAATTGGCAATCAAGTAATTCTAATATTCCACCCTTGTTCCAGATATTTAATCCAAAAAAAGTGTGAGAAAAAAAGATATATCATCTTGTACTCCAAAATAATGCATCCTGTGAACAACAAAAAAAGTAAAAGAGCTCATTAATAATTTTCTACATTGATTACATGTTGAATTGACATATTTTAGATATATCATATTAATTTTATTTTAAAATTAATTTCACTTTTTAAAAGTGAAATTTTTAAAAAACTTTTTCAAAACCTTTTTCATGACACCACTAGAAAAATTAAAACTGCATGTGTGGCTTGCATTTGTAGTTCACAATCTATTTCTATTAGTTCTGGTTTAGATAGTCCTGCCCACAGAATACCACCTCCACCCTGTCCCCATACCTACTTCTGCCTCCACTGATAAGGTCCCTTTGGAATTCTTACAACTATCATTCATTGCTCCTTGTGTGCCAGACACCATGCTAAATGCTTTACCCATGGTATCTCATGTCTCTACTCCTCAGATAAAGTGTCCCCAAGAGCAACCAGCCCTGACACTTCTGGTACAGTATTAAAAATGTCCTCTTGTCATCTAAGTGCTCCACCACCTATAAGTTCCTGAAGATTAGGATTGATTTCTTTTTTTAACTCTGGCATCCTACCCCAGTGGAAGGTAGAGTATAGAACCCAGTTGACTGAAAGTATAGAAAGACTAAGTGGCTTGTTCAATCTCTGGGTCACCTAGCTTTTACGTGGCAGCACCAAGATTTGATGTGGTTCCAGATCTGCCTAAAAAGACACAAAGCATCACACAAACCAGTTCCCAGGTAGGCTGCTGTGGAAGAAGGTATGCAGGGAGGAGACCCCACTTCTTAGCTTCTCCTGTGATTATTTTCCTCTGTGTGATTGCATGACCAACAAGTGTGCAAATGTAGTAAACACAGAAACTGGTCCTCATTATTGACTGTTGGAAAGAACCCCTGTAAGAACCCAAAATTCCCAGGAAGGAAGATTTTACCAGTAAGGTAAGACAGAGCCTTAGCAGAGCTGTCCTTCAGCCCTTCAGAGCCTTTGCAGGCAGCCAACGTACAATCAACTCTGCGGACACCAGGGGGCAGTGTGTGCCCGCCGCTTCTTGGCTCCTGTCTTCAGTGTCTCAAAGCTTTTCTCAAAAAGCAGGTCTCCAGTGCGGTGGTTCTGAGACCGGGCCTTTGCGGTTGTCCTGACAGGACTTCCCTTGAGTGATAATACTAAACAGTGCCAAAAGCGCCCAAAGCAGTTGCAGTCTGAGCCATTTTCTGTGGAAGTAAAAATGTTTCCTTCCCTGCCTGGACTACTCCTAGAAGGTTGCAAAATCAAAGATTCATAGATTGGGCCATGGGCGTGACTGCCTTCTGTCTCTTTAGCACGGTTAGTCTTGTCTGGGACACAGTTTTGTTTCTTTTCTGTTTTCCTCCTTCCTTTCACCCAACTACATAATTTCTGGTTTGAGAAATGAATCAAGGCCATCAGAGATGAATTCAAGTGTGAGATGCCCACTCACAGAATTTCTTATGTCCTGATCACTTGGAGATTTGCATGTAGACATCCACTTCACCTGCAGCACGACCCCACGCAAGTTCACTAAACCATCCCCCACGTGTCTCCCTTCCCCACACCCTGTGTCTGGTGGCCTCCCTCTCACTCATACTGCCTGTGAGCTTATGTTCATTCTCATCTTTTTGCCCTGGTCCTCACTGCTTCACTTCCCCTGGATATCTCCCCATGGACCCAGCTCACCCTGCAAGGTGAGGCTCTGCTCAAGAAACCCTCCATTCTCTGAATTTGTAACCCCTGACCCAACCTGCTATCATTGGGGCCCCAGCCCAGTGATCTGGGCAGTTGTATAGGCTCTATCCTCGACCCTCACCCCAGATGCCGAGCATCTGTCGTAGCTCTGTCATGACTTGGTAGGGAGCCTTGGGCATTGAACTTAATCTCTCTTGCCTCTGCCCTTCAAATCCCCTCATTTCTTTATCTCTAGGCTTCCTCTGGGACATACATGACCATCATCATGACTTGCCCCCACCATTTCCTTTTTGAGGGCAGAGTTTTATTGTACAGAGGGCTTCTCATTGTACAGATTTCACCTATATTCCTATTGGAAAAGATGACCCGTCCATGAATATAGGGATCACAGCCCAATCAAATTAAAAGCTTAAGGGAGTAAAAGGAAGGAGAACCTTGCTCAGTGGTCTGGGGTGAGTGGAATAAAGAGCGAACTCACCTTGTTTGACTCTTACAACTGCAGGTAGGTAGAAATTGCCCCCATTTTACAGAAAAGGAAGCAAAGGTTTACTGCAGAAGGCTGAAATACTCGTGAAGATCTCTAGGTTTAAAAAACAAAACAAACAACAAAAAAAGAAGAGTCACTTACTCCTCCAGGGCACTAACTTAAACACAAAGCTGTGGTTTCAAGGCTCCTTGCACAACTGCTCACACCCGTCTCACAGTGACACTGACGGAAAACATCCTGTCCTGTTTGTGTCTTCTTAAATAAAAGGAGCCACAGTTTTAAAAAGAGAAAGGAAATAATAAATACGTGAAGACACCCTAGAAAATGCTGTATCTGGATCACTCCTGGGACGAATACAACCAGAATCAACAGAGAGGGTGAGCACTGCCCTGGCTCACATAACTGGATGGTGCTAGCTAGACTGTACATGGGGTTGTGCTCAGTAGTGGGCTATGGCAACCACTCACCCATCTCTCCACCCCAGGCAGCCCAGGGAATCCTTCTTGTTTACATTTACTAAAAAACAAAAACAATGTCTTTGGTTCAGGTAAAAGAAAGCCACAGAAGCAGCAGCAGCAGAGATGTTTCTTTAAGTTTCATATTGATTCTAAAATTTAGAATCCCAAAAATACAACCACTTCTCACTTAATGACCTACCTGCTTAATGACCACTTGGACTTATGACCAGTTGTCCAGCGTGGGGAACCCTCTTTCTCAGTCTTTGTCTCATTCCTGCAGTTTGTTAGTATTCCCTACATGAAGCATTTGCAGTCATGTAAAACTACATATCTTGTATGTAAGTGTGGTGTCTCATGATATCTATTGAAAAATACATACCCTGTGGTGCCAAAACACACCACAAGATTTTCGCTTTTAAGTTCCTCTCTCATTGACCAAGGGAAGAGTGCCTGTATTTGAATTAAAACTCTCACTTCCAAATATACAATTTCTTTCTAGTTTCCAATCTCTACATTACACTTCCTAAAAGGGCAACTTTTTTCATGTGGTGAATCCTGAGGTTCTTTCCCTGGAGGGCAAGGTGGACATGCATGCGATTCCCAACTCTACCACAGGGTGGCAGTAACAGCATGGGACAAAGAAATTGAGACTTCTCAGTTATACCCTTCCAGAAGGCGCTGTAAAATGCCATCCTGCTGGCTGTTCCCCCTCAAACCCTCCACATGTGTGTTGGGCTGGGGGGAGAGCGGGGAGTGTGTTGAGAGGGAAATAACAATCAAATCTTATAAATTGTATCTGATGGCTCAGTGTTCTGGAAATACACCTCACTTTCTTTTCTCTCATAAACAGGAGGGAACTAGAGACAGCTGTGAAGGGCCAGGGTTTTTTCTCTTGCCAACAGTGTGTAATAGACCCTGCCTACCTTTGGACGCTAAACTCTATATAAGGTCAAGCCTGTTCTCATTGTATATGGGGCTTCCTCAGTCACAAAGCTATGGCTTCCAGATTGGGCACTGCTGACTTCCTCTGGCCTCCTTTCTCTTCTAAAATGCTCTCCAAAAGCGTACATCTCCCTGCTCTCTCCCTGTCACGTTCTGGTTCCCAGGACCAAGCCCAATTCCTTCATCTGGTGTTTGGAGTCTGGTACATCTTAGCCTGAGTTGTCACTTTTATCAGTCCCTTCCATAATCCCCCTTCTACAGACAAACTTGTCTCTTTCCCGCCCCTCTATCCCCATGAACCCACTTTTTCATTTCATGACATTTCCTATGCATTCTTCTGCCACCATTTTTCTTCCAAAAGACTACCTAGCTGGTTCCACCATCTCACTCATACCCTTGGCACCCTTCCCTGATGTCTGAAATACCAAAAATAATATGTACCATCTACCTGGTACCACCAGCATTGTACAAGGGTTAGTTAGCTCATCTTGTCAACACTGACACAGTAAACTCTATCGCATGTCATCTTGTTTTACAGATGTGGACACTGAGGCACAGTGATGTCAGCTCACCCAAGGTCCCATAATTAACATAAGTGAGCGGCAACCATAAATTACCACTTCTGCATATACTAACATACTCCTTGCCTCTGAACTCAGAGAGGGTGACTGTGGCTATGCCCATCTGTGAACAACTGTGACCACAAACAGGAAGCGTGGAGATGAGGGTAGAAATCCTGGTTCAGGCATTTGCTTCTTCATTTTTAAAATGGTAAAAAGAACAATAGGGTTATTGTCAGGATTTGAGATAAAATATAAAGTGTTAGGTTTGTAGCAGTCTGTGAATGTCATAGTTATTACTCTACTTCACTGAAACCCCTGTAGCCAGGAATTCAGCATCAGTCACTCTGAAAACACAAAGAAATACAGCCAAACACCATGGTTTGTGAGGTTTCTAAAATAAACAGAACCATGTGATTGGAGACATTAAAACTAAGGAAAACTAAAAAATGAAAACTCACTAAGAACTATCAGGGAGTTCCCTGGTGGTGTAGTGGCTTAAGGCTTCGGCACTGGCGCTGTGTCAATGCTGTGGCCTGGGTTCGATTCCCAGTCAGGGAAATACCCATATACTAGAAATAAATAAATAAATAAAAATTTAAAAAAAAGAAATGCTCACCTCCCCCCAAAAAGAAATACCTAAACTTAAAAAAAAAAAAAAAAAGAACTATTAGATAGAGCCCCTTCTTGGAAATACCTCCCACATAAAGTGAGTTCCATGCCTCTGACCCCTGTGATTGTTGTCCCATCAGGCCCTGACAGAAGGAGATGGGTTTGAGGAGTTTCCTCTCATTTGTAAAGAGCACGTTCCTTCTAAGGGACCCCATTTCCCTTCAACTCACCAGCTTTCTGCTTGAGTTCAGAGTGAGCCCCCTCATGTATAAGGAGGGCTTTCCATCAGCTAACATTTGATGGTTCCACCCTACCACCTTGGTTGAGACATATGCAATATCTAACCCTGGCTCTTTTGTTTCCAGATTCTTCCCAGGAACGTTGGAACTATGACAGAGAAGAATGAGTCTCTTCAGATGACAGTAACTCTGAACGGAAAACCTGGGCACTGTGGGCCATTGTCTTCCACTGGCTGGGCAGAGCCAGTCTGCTGGGAAAGGTGCATGAAGACAAGGATGGACAAAAGCAGGAAATAAAGATGTAGAAAGAGTGCTCACAGCATGCCAGCAACACTGAAGCTCTCAGTCCCAGTCTTCCCAAGACAGGATACTTTCTCATAATGAACTCCCTGCCACTGTGAACACCACCAGTCTGGTAGCATTGGATTGGTCCCTGTCACTGGCTGCCTATAAAGTCCTGGCTGCTCCATTGACCTTTCTGAGGCTAGAGGTCCCAGCACCCAAAGACCAAGAATTTCTGGACACTGGTGGCTTTGTAGACAGCCCCCGTGTTCCATCACCCAAAGTTGGTCTTTGAGAGAAGACAACCCCTTCCCTGACCTTGTTTTGCATGAAGCAAAATAGAGATGTAAGTAACACAGGTGATACCTTGGCCATTAAAAACAAAAAAAAGTCCCCTACTCATCTTAGTGATTACTAGGTCAAGCTTCCCTTTGAACAGGATAAAATCCCCAATTCCTGGAAGCCCCACTCTCTGAGAAGATTGGATCATCTCAAATCACCCTACACCCACCCAGAGCTGTGGTTGAGAGAGGAAGAAGCCGCTGTCTCCCCACCTTACAAAGCCTTGGGCCCCCACCTCAAAGTGCCTTCTCCAGGCCCCTGCATTGCCTATGAAGCCATGAAACACTTTCTCTAGAGCCTTGCCTGCTACTGGCCTGTGGGCACCCAGGACCCATGTATTCCAAAAGGTCTCCCTGGGCCCTCCCCCATACTCTCCAGCTTCAAAAGGTGATCCCGCTCCCTTAGAACCTTACGCCTCTGTTCTAGAAATAGTCCTCGTCCTCTCCTAGAATTACTGCTTTTTTTTTTCTTTCTTTCCATTTGGACTGTGAGATCCTTAAGACAGGGGTTATCTTTTGTTCTTTTTAGACACATACTGGTAATAAATACTCAATAAATACAGTCACGTTGTCTTTTCTCTTCAAAATGGCAACCATCTTCCCCTTTTCTGCCAGGTCAAATGTCAGGACAGACATAGCCTCTCCAACTCATTTCTCCTTTCATTCTCATCAATCCACCTAGTTTTTTACTATAATTAGATAGTTCTGGAAGTCCCGAGATCTCTGGTCATTCTTCTGCTGCTCAGGGTGCAATGTAACAAACCTAAACAGGGCACTGAATCATACCAGTTGCCCCATGTGGGGCAAAAGGCTATTTTGAGGCAGCTATTAGACATGGCACTGTTAACATGCAGACACAGTGTGAAAACCAAGAAAGCACTGGGGTAGCAGGGAGTCAATGTGAGGAGTGAGGATGAGGGGTGGGGTGAGGGGGTTGCAACTCTGAAATGAACAGGGAGGCACAGAATGCGGGGTAGGATTTGGATGTGGCATGGAGGGCACAGGTCTCTGTGGACCCATTAGGTCCTATGAAAGTTGGTTGTGCTTTAAGCAGTTCAAAGTGTGCCCACCATAAAACACCCTGTGCAAAATTCCACATCCCAGCCCACACCAGCCCTCCACAGTCCTGGGGCTCATCAGCCCCTCTGATTCTCCTCAGTGAAGCTTAAAGTGCCAATCAGAGAGGACTGTGAAGGTGTCCAGAAGCAGTAAGCACACTGCCATACTGACTTACACTCCAGCCAGTCTGCTTTCCCCCAGACCCTCAGATTCCTTATCCTTACACTCCCTTCTCTCTACCACAGGCAAACCCAAGGTACGAGTCCGGGAAACTCCTGGAATCTCACAGAGTTGATCAGTGGAGCATCAGTGACAAGGAGTGGACACTCCACCACTGCAGAGATCAGCACCCTCCTCACCAGTGGCTGTGGAAGCACGTGTGGGTGGCCGGACTCCCAACAGTGACAGCAGAGCAGGCAGTACAGTGAGACCTGCAGGTAGTTGTGTCCAGCACTGAGATCTCAGGGCCCTTTGCCATCATTGCACACCAGCCTTTCCTGCTAATTCTCACACAGCTAACCCCTACACAGCTGTTATGTTTCACTCCATGTTTTCACAGAGTTGCCCTATCTGGGGCCTGCTTACTCTAAAGCTGAGGTCCTGAATGATTAGGGCAAATGGTAGGGCCCAGTGCAGAAACATTGTTACCCATTTCATTGAAACTACTGACTCCTTGATGTCTCCTGGGGAACTCAGGGATGAACTGACCTGGTCTCAAGCCCAGAGCCTGTGTTCTTTTGACTTCACCCTCAATGTGTGTGTGTCATTGCATATATGTTTCCATTATCACCCATTTTACCCATTGCCATCTACATTTAGTGGCTTCCACCGACCTCTTCTGTATTCTATGCTGTGTGTGTAAATCATTAGAATTTTACATATATTTCAAGGGGACTCAAAAAACAAAACAAAACAAACAAAAACAAAAACAAAACACCCTGGAATTATCTTCTGGAGGACAGGCCCCTGGTAGTATAAGCTTCTCCCACTAGATGAGTGTTCTAGGAACTCATGTACATCAGTGTACCAGGTAACGTTGTGAGAGGCCGCGTTTGACTTCAGTGAATTTTTTAGGAGACTATTTCAATGCTTTTGCCCATCTCACAATGGGTGGTTTACACGAACAAGTGCCGCATGACAACGCACCTGCCCACCCCACTCTGAGTGTTCAGCTGTTTTTAACCCAAAACGGCATGAAACTTGTGCCCCACCTTCCCTATTAACTGGATCTTGTCCTGAGTAACTTTTTGGTTCACTAGATGATAAAAGTCCTCAATGAGAAACATCTTGCTGATGTTGAAAAGGTGAAACAAAACTGGCAGAAGCACTAAAAGGCATCAAAATTGACAAGTTCAAAAACTGTTTTGAGCAGTGGAAAAAGTGTCTCAATAGGTGTATTGCACTAAATGGAGAGTACTTTGAAGGCGACTGAAGTTTAAACATGGAAGAATACATACACAATTTTTATAAGTAAATTCTGGTGTTTTGGGGGTCTCCCCTTATACAAGCTCAAGGAAAGAAAGAATCTGCAAGCCTGCATCTCACAGGTAGGGAGATCTTGAAACAGAAACAGGGGTTCCACCTCCTTACTTCTGTCACTAGTCTCTCATGCTCTTGTCCACACCCACATGTTTTTAAAATATTTTAATGACTTGGAAAAATGTTCTCCATTAAATGTTACCTATAAAAGGAAGACCTAGAACTAGAAGCCCAAATATTAACAGCAATTATTTCTGGGTGGTTATAGGACAGATGACTTTTATTTTCTTCTGTTATTTTTCTCCATTTTCTACAAAGAGTATATATTCATTTTATAATAAGAAAAAAAATTATTTGAAAAAAAACTTCATCAGCAAAAAGTCTGGGAGTGACACATCAGAATATTAAGAGTGGCTGTCTTTGCACAGAACTGTAATGTATTTCTAACCACCGGAGTCACCCCAGGGTCACATTCTTGAATTCTACAGAAAATAATTTATCTTAAACTCTAAATACTTGAAGCATTCAAAGAACAAAATCTGTGATAAAATAGTTGTTAAGAAATGATCATCCACTTTCAAAACCATGCCAATGACATACTGAGAGTGAATCGCTATAGTGGGTGCTCTGTGAGGCTGGACAGGGCAGTCTCTGAGCTCCTTTCTCACCACAGTACAATGTGTGATTCCTATTGACCAGCTATGGCTGAAAGTTAGATCTGGATTGTGTAAAGATATTTGTGTGTGCGTGCATTGTGTGTGTGTGTTTGTGTGTGTGTGTGTATACAGACAATAAAATACCTTTCTAAAAACCCACTGTACTATTTCACTCTTTCAAAATTAAGAAATCTAAATTCTAGCTTTAATCTTTATCAGGAACCTATTATACCTTGGACTTTTGGGTAAAATCAGCTTCAGTCTTTACTTTTTTGGACCTTTGATGCCTTAGAGGTGGATCATGGTGTGCTCTCACTTTTGAGAATGCTGATCCAGGTGGACAAGTTTGTCTGCTTTGTGAGTCAGAATTGACTAGCAGGCAGGCTAGTAGAGGGGCATAGTCCTGAATGCAACCCTGTGTAAGGTCTTCTGGCTCTGGAGCCGCTCTTCTTCCTGTGCACGGTGGGGTTTTGTTTCTGCTCTCCAGTCATGTGGAACCATGCCCTTGTAATGGAGAAAAAAAAAATCACAACAATAAACACTCAGTGAGTGCTTGCTGGGTGTGCACATGCTAGGCACCTTATATCCACAATTCCAAAACCTCCTCATAACAACTCTGGAGTAAACACTATAATTAAGCTCAGAGGACTAAGTGAGCTACACATCTAGTGAGCAGAGAAGGTGCTAGTGCTCTGTCCTGATGCCAGGAGGGCCAGCTCTTCTCCATGATCCGGGACCTCAGAGCTCCAGGCACATCTTTCTCCCATCCACCCTCCTTTCTCAGTCTGGATATTTCCAAAGAGAAGCCCCTAAAGTGTAATCAAAAGTTGGGGAGATTTAAAAGCCTTTGGAATTTCCCTAGTGAAAGGAGTGTCTCTGTTATTCATGAGTCCCTTGGATCACACCTGAGTTTATGTTCATGAGGGGACTCCTGGTGGCACATAAATAGCTTCAAAATGGGAACTGGTCACTAGAGGAACCAACCATATGATTAGAAGTTTGGGTCTCTGACCCAGACTAACTTCTGGGGAGTTGGAGGGGAGCTGGAGGTTTCATTGAATCATGTGGACAATGATTTCATCAGTTATGTGCACTTAATGAAACCCTGATAAAAACTCTGGGCCCTGAGACTCAGTGGAGCTTCCTGGTTGATAAACACATTGATGTTCCCAGAAGGAGATGGACCATAATTCCTCAAAGTAGAAGGGCACTGAAGTTCTACGTTCAGGACCCTCCCAAACCTTTCCCTATGCATCCTCTCACTTGACTATGCTGAGCTGCATCCTTTGTAACACTGTAAACATACATATAGCTCTTTCCTGAGTTCTGTGAGTTGTTCCAGAGAATTATTAACCTGGGGAGGTCATGGGAACCCCTGAATTTGTAGTTAGTCAGAAGTGTGAATGACCGAACTTGAGGCTGGTTTCTAAAGGGAAAGTAGTCTTATAGAAGACTGAGTTGTTAATTTTGTGATCTGCACTAGCACCACTGGCTGAGTGAAGAATGCCAGAACTGAACTGCAGGGCACCATCTGGGGATGGTGTTAGGTATCCCCTTTCTTTCATCACCTTTGCAATCTTGGAAGGAAAAATCCTGTGCCTGAATGAAGCTAGAATCCTGGGACACATGGCTGGCAAAAATGGATTTAAAGCAGCTTATTTTTAAAAACCTTCCTTTTGGCTGAATGTTAAATCTATTTGATTTAGGATGGTCTCAGAATGCATTTGAAACAAGCTGGGTCATGGTCATGTTGGAAATTGTTGGGTGTTCGGTTAGAACACTGGAAGTGATACTAAATCATCTAAAACTGCACAGCAAGTGAAGACACCCTGGGTCAAGGCAACCTAAGGTTGTTTCTTGATCTTCAGTCTTTACGTCAATAGAACTTATATTCTTTTCCCAAATGCCTTGGAGACTTGAGAGAAAGTGTTGTATGCTACAGCACTGCAGATGCAGCAGAGGTGGGTGAGAAAGGGTCACATCATTACCTCCCTTCAGTTGAGATATTCATCTATGCTCAAGACAGAGGGAGCTTGGATGAAATCTTTGGTTTTTGTTCTTTGCATGAACTTCACAAGAAATATTTATCATGACGTTTTATGACTTCCTCTTTGGAAGGATACCGGTCAAATGGGAAGTGCCTGATAGTCCTGCATTCATGGAGCAGTAAGTTTCTTGAGTAGCAGCATTAAAAATGAATGTGCAATTATTTGCAATAGTAACCTAAGTGTCCATCAGTAGATGAATGGATAAAGAAGAGGTGGTACATATGCAATGGAATATTACTTGGCCATAAAAAGAATGAAATCTTGCTATTTGTGACAACATGGATAAACTTAGAGGTTATTATGCTAAGTGAAATGTCAGATAGAGAAAGACCAATACTATATGATTTCACTTACATGTGGAATCTAAAACAAAACAAAACAAAACAAACAAATGAAACACAAACAAATTCATAGATAAAGAGAAGAAATTGATCATTTTCCGATGGGAGAAAGGTTGGAGGACAGGGTGGAAAGGGTGAAAGAGACTAAGAAGTACAGATTGTCACTTATAAGGTAGTCATGGGAATGCAAAGTAGAGCATAGGAAATATAGTCAATAATATTGTAATAGCTACTTATGGTATCAGATGGGCACTAGATTTATGGGGGTGAGCACCTCATAAGTTATATAAATGTCTAATCATTATGCTGTACACCTGAAACTAATATAATATTGAATGTCACCTGTAATTAAAAATTTTTTAAATGTAATAAAAGCAATTAATGTGTAACTGATAGTCAACCAAAGAGCTGAGATATTCAAGGCTCAGGGGGAAGAAATTTCTTATTCAGGAGACTATAGACAATCCTTGAAGGTGACATACACATTGAGCTGCTTTGTTCATTAGTCAATTTTATTTTATTTTATTTTTATGCTTACCAAGTTTGTTGCATATTAAAAAATTGCCTCTGGACAATGAATCTAGGTGTGTTTTGGGTAAAGCATCTGGGGGTGTCAGAATCATCTTAAAATGAAAACACAGTTGACTCACTGGGGATGTGGCCTCTTATCTTGGTAGTCAGCGAAGCATTGGAAACGCCCTTCTTACTGCTCTGCCTCCAGAGCCCTGGCTAACCTCCCTTTCCATGTGTCAGTGAGGGAGGAAGAGAAGAGGTAGCTAGCTGCTTGTCTCCATCCAAACAGCAACAGAATTCCTTGGCCTGATTGTTCAGTAATCCTCTGCCAGCTGGCTGCCTCCCTCTCCTCTGGGAATGCAGTGAATCACACCTCCAGAGTACACTTGGCCTTTGCACGTCTGCAGGACTGAAGGCCTGCCTCTGCCAGCTCAGAGGAGCTGCAGTCAAACTTCTGAGCATGGATTATGTTGGGGCCCTAGAATTTCTAAGCTCCAGAGGCTTCACAGCTGGAGGAGAAGAATATTGATTCAAAACCCACCAGGCTGCTCACAGGAGCAATCTTTCTCTTTCCCTCTTCTTAGGGGCCTTTGCAGGAGAGAAGTTTCTCACAGGTAGGCCCAGCAAAGGAGAGAGTGTGCTTGGTTCTCTTTCTGCCTTCCTTTCCCCTGACCTCAGAGAAGGTAAATCTACATCATAAGCTCTCCAGCTCTTAGGGCATTAGCAGAACACCAGGAGCAATGCAATGGCTCATAAATACTATCAGCACATATATAGGGGGTTTATTTCAATGGTTCAGGGACAGAGAATGAGGAGAGAGGTGATTGTTGTGATATTCCTTTTACCGCTGGCATCAACAGTCCAAGGCTAGGGCTTTTTCAAAAGCAAGGAGAGGACAGGGTTTCAGCTGCCTCTAATTGCAATGACCATGAGTCTTTCTATAGATGGAGCGTTAGCAGCCACAGACGCAGGAGACACAGTAGAACAGGAGAAGAGTAAAGCCAGTTCACATCTTCCCTCTCTGCTTGGTAATACTCAACCAGGCAGCAGGCACATCTGTGCCCAGGGGAAGGTGTTCAGGTGAGGCTGGCCCACTCTTCGGTGCTGCTGCTCCTTCTACCTTGCTCAAGGACTTACTAAAGAACCTCTCACTGCTCACTCAGAAGACAAACTGGGGAGCAGGAGGGAGGTATACACTGAGTCCAGCAGAGCTGAGCAGGTGGGAGCAGAGATAAGACTAGGGAATTAACCTGTTACCTTATTAAAATAGTCATGTAACATGAAAACAAAATAACTCCTAAGCATTATTAACTAGGAATTCCAATGCAGTTTCTAGCTTACCTGGTGAAGAGCCAGTAATGGAAAGCTCTGTCTATGGGCCCTGGTCCTCCCCAGCCCTCCCGCTACCTTGGCCACACTCAGCCTTTGTAGGGCCAGCTGGAGCCCACCTCCCATGCACTGCAAAGAAGCAGGAACCCAACTCACTATGGCCTTGGCTTCCCCAAGAGCAAAGCAGCTCTGGGCCTGTGTCATTCCAAAGCCCCCTGCCCCGAATCACCACCATTACCAAAAGGTATTTTTTAAAGTTTTTTTTCCTTGAAAAGATCAAACAAATCTTCCACCTGAGTCTTATGCCCAGTAAATTAAAACTAGATGCTGCAGGGACATAGCAGCTCTCTGCTTCATGCTGTTTCTCCCTGTCACCCACTCCCTTCCTCACTCTCCATTCATTCTAAAGGCTCAGTTCACATCAGCAACCTTCCTGACATGCCAGACCTGTCAGCTTCTTGACCTCCTGTACCCGTTCCACACATCTGTCTAAACCTGAATCAACAAATAGTTGATTCTCAACTATTGTGCTCTGATTTCTACTCCTAACCAGCTCACTGAAAAGCGCTTCCCCGTGGTCACCCAGCAACTCCTAACTCTCACGACCAGTATTTTTCAGTTGACATTTTGTAGGACCTACATATTTTGACATTGGCCTCCTGAAATTTGCCACTTGTTTCTAGAACATGCTGTGTCTCCTGCCTCTTGACCTCCCTCTCCTCCTCTGCCCAGCCTGGCTTGCATTTACCCACTCTTTCTCTTAGTTCCTAGGGCCAGTGTTCCTCAGGGTTCATTCCTCAGTCGTCTCATTCCACAGTTCAGGTAATGGCACTCTTACCACTTGCTTCATCTGTCACCTGTGTACTAAAGCTCTTGAGTCTGGGTCTATACTTGAATTTCTCTTCTGGGGATTTGCATGCAGTATGTCTGTCTCCTTGTTTTCATTTCTTAAACCACAACCTCTGAACCTAGAACCATTTTCTCCCCAAGGGACATGTGGCCATGTCTAGAGACACTTTTGTTTATTACAACTGGGGGTCGGTTACAGCTGGCATCTAATGGGTATTGGCCAGGGATGCCACTAAACATCCTATAGTACATAGGACAGTCCCCCACAACAAAGAATTATCTGGCTCATAATGTCCATAATAATGAGGTTGCAAAGGCCTGTCATATGTGCTTCAGATGGATATGACCCACACTTAACTTCCCCTTGGGCATATTCCATATGACATGCCAATGCATTGTTAGTACATGTCTGTCCCTCCTTCTGAGCTAGAAGCTTATAGACACATTATGCTTTATTCATCTTCCCATCACCACTCCCTATCAAGGAATCTGAATGAAATATTAGCTATCCAGCAGTGCTGTGAATTAATGGAATATGCCACCATTGTCTAGGCTTTATCTCTAGAGAAACTTTAAGCTCTCTGAAGGTGAGGACCATTGGAACCTACCATGAGGTATTGAGGAAGAATGGAAGCAGCATGGAAAGAAGTGGAAGATTCTGAAGAGGTGAGAAAATAAGTAAAACCTGAGATCCCATGTCTCCATTGGCCATGTGGCTACACCATGTGTAAAAGAAAAAATAAAACCCTAAAAACAATTTAAGTTCTATTATTATTTCTAAAAATTGTGTAAGTAAGTTGAATAAGTAGGTAGAAAAGGTATAAACTAGGTCTGTGTTGGTAAAATGCTATTTTAAAAAAGTTAATATTAAAAGATGAACTGAGATTGTATTTGAACTAGTAAATACACTATGAAGTAAAACCAAAGGGGGAACACAACCATAAAAATAAAGAGAAAACTCTGCAGGAGAAAGGATAAATAAGAAAATGTGGTAGTGGGTTAATTCTTCCATCTATTCTAGCATTCTCCTACTATATCCTTATTTGGATAATATGGCATCTATGAATTCCCAAAATTACCTAAAATAAATCTTTATAAGATACTATGTGGATTTCAGTTCTACCAATTTACCTCACACTCTGCTTCCTTCATTTCTACTTCACAGGAGGCATCTTTAAAAAAAGCAGACTTGCAGGAGTCTGTGTCATAAGCCCCATCTGCTTTTCCTTTCTATTAGCCTCATTCCTTTTATTTAATTTTGACTTGTTACATGATATGTATCTTTGTAAGCTGACAGTTTGTTTATATGTAAGGTAAGGCATAAATTCCTACTTCTTTTTTTTCCTGAATTCATTTGGACAACTTATGTGAGGAATCTAGTTATAAAACTAAATAACTTTGGGTTGATGCAGGCTGGGTGGAGAAATTCTCCCTTGTGAATCAGAATTGGGTGAAGTACCTCTACCACTGCAGAAACTCTGCTAGAAGACAGGAAGAGACTTGCACCCCCTTGAAATGGGCGGCTCCCTGAGACAGGTGCTGGTGCACAAGCCTGTGAGTGCCTGTGAGTGTGCACAAGGGCACCATTCATCCTTGTGGCCCTGCTACACTGACCACCCTCAGTGCCCTCAGCTGCTAGCTCAGAGGACACCTACTGCCACTCAAACAGAAGAAGGGGGACTCTTTGGGAATCTTTTATGATGATCCGAAGAAGAATATTGAAACAAAAAGAAGAGAAATGAGAGAAATTGCTTACATTTCTATGTGAAATCAGTTATTAAAAGCCACATAAAAGTAGGATTGCACCATGTCAGATTTTCTATTAACATATGTTATGCCCTATGCCCCTTAAAACAAGAGAACAGTATATAAAAGAGGGGTAAGTTGTTACACATTAAACCTTATTCATGTCTTTCCACATAGAGTTTGGCAAAGTGATAGCATTAAGAATAATAATTGTGGTTATAGCCAGCACACCCAAGCACACGCCTTCACCTCTGCTAGCTGGGCGAGTCCACATCTCATTTTGCACCTCTGGGAGGAGGTTTGGGTCTAGGAGCACAGGTCCACTGGGCCTGTCTGCACGGCGTCTGCTTCAGACACAGGCTCTGGATTTTTCCAAAGAAAGCACGCTTTCCATTCAGTTATAAATTAAATAAGCAACCCACTAAATTTCAGTACAAAGAGTTTTTTATTGACATTGTAAGAAGAAACATTGTTCTTTCTCTTTGTTACAAAAAGACTAAGTGGTTCTGAAAGCAAAAGTCGAGTCCATCTGCGGTGGCCAGAGGTGGGCATGGGCATCGCTCAGGCCGCAGGCAGGTCTGAGAGAGGCCTGAGGCCAGCCACGTCTGGACACTATGCCTACAATACTTGAATGTATTTACATTTCTTTCTTTTAAAAAAGGATTACACATTTAATTTTTTAAAAAAAAATCTAAGAAAGGTGAAAAAAATGAACTTGTATTTTATCTTACATGTTTGCAGGATACATAACAATAACTTCTCAGAAGAGGACATCCTCCTATTGGTTCAAAACATGGGAAACCAGGTTACAACACAGCTGGGACTCTGCTGCAATCATGTGCTCTCAGTGGGCTGGGGAGCACAGCCTCGAGTTCTAACTGGACAACACCAAAGCTCCCTCGCTTCGACACGATTAATGTAAAATAAGGCACATACATCGCAAGAATCAAAACTTTGTGGCTCAAGAGGCTGAGCCATGTATGAGGAGCAGGAGCAGTCTAATTAGTTCTTCAGAAAATAAAACAAAAAGGTTTCACAAGCAAAAACATGTTTAACAAAATTGTTAAATAGGAGTACCATGTATGAGCCTGCATTACACAGTAG
This sequence comes from Lyroderma lyra, assembly GCA_004026885.1. Lineage (NCBI taxonomy): Eukaryota > Metazoa > Chordata > Mammalia > Chiroptera > Megadermatidae > Lyroderma > Lyroderma lyra. The sequence goes on from PVJL010005571.1 coordinate 77,064, forward strand.
GACGTGACACTAGTTAGTGAGTCGGTGGAAAGAAGGTTGGAGGTTGGGGGTGCATCCTGCCATAGGAGATGCCAAGTCCATAGAGATTCATGTCCAGGCAGAACACTTCTAAGCGGCCCCAAAAGACCTTCCTGTCACGGACTATCACAACAGATACATCCTTTGGAGATTTCCATACCGAGAGAAGCCACATATTGAGCCGAAGTGTGAGTGTCCCCTGCAAATCTAAAGGCAGTAACAAGGAAAACAAGTCTAAAATGAAAAAGGAAAGAAAGAGGGCAACACAGAGAATCATCTGAAAGCAAAGGAAAAAGCAGAGGCACAAGGTGACACCAGTGCTTATCTTAATCACTGTCCATTCTTCCACATGGGGCAGAGATGATATGGGGAGTTCTGGAAATTGAGAAATACAGGTCACATCCAGGAATACTACTGGGAAAAGTCTCGGACAGAGGAAGACAGGGATGGGGCCAAATCACAGGGGCATGAAAGACAGGACTAGGACCTGGGGATTTTGAAGTTCCTGGGAAAAGGATATGCAGGGAATAGATCACTGATTTTGTGATGAAATCACAACCTGTTTGAGGAGCACCAAAAAGGCCTTGTTTTTCCTGTTGAAAAGTAGTAGAGATGAAACTCTACTGAGCTCTGATCAGTAGCTGTCTTTTGCTTCTGGGCTTTGTTCCAAAGCAGATGCAACCTTTGATTTAAAAGAAAGTGCTGCATGTGGGAGGATGGCAGGATGTGGAGAAGAAATCTCAGCATCCCTCTGCTGATACCAAGAACGTTCAATTGAAAGCAAACCCACTGTCTTAGCCACAAAGTCCCAAAGGGAAATTGACCTTCATGCTGAGAATCTTGGTCCAAATGAGAGAACATAAGCATGAGAAAAATGGGTTAATCCTAACATTCTTTTTATTATGTAATATTTTATTGTACCTGATTTTGTCTTTCCAACACTAACTTAAATGGCAGAAATAAAGAGAGAAAGCCACACAACTAAACAATGAATCACTCTGGATAAATCCAACTCCAGGATCAATGGGAAGAATACACCAGGTAGTCTGAGGTGTTAATATTTTTTAATAGTTTACATATTTTAAAAAGTAAAATGCTGGATAATCCACGTGCACACATAGTATGTCTTTTATGTGTATCCACTGCACATGGGAAGCATTTGCACTTTTTAAATCTTTAAATGTTTTAATCCAAAACAAAAGGACAGATTAAGTCCACATTAAGGACTAACTGCATAGAATATTTAACTTCTTAACTGGATGAAGCATTTAATAGATAGGGTATTTTAAAAAGGCATCCAATAGCTACTAAACATCCTCCCTAGTCTCTCAAATACCAAAAATGGTCGATGCAATTTATCCTAATTATCACCATATGTGAGCTTTTTCTGTTATAACCAAGATTTATAAATTCCTGAAAATAGGGTGCTTACAATAGAAGTAGTCCTTCACTATAATGGGCTTAATATGTTAATGACAGCCAGCTGTGGGGGTTTTAAATACCTATACACTTACAACTATATATAATCAATCCTCAGTTATATATAATAACAGTAAAAGGATGGAACTAATCAAGACAGCAAACCCACGAATATTTCCCAAACTAATTCTACCCAAAAGCTTCAATCTATAATCTACCAAACTTCTTACCAGAATAGATGAAAGAAGCAATGCATCTGAGTGTCACCAACTGCCCTTCCCCTCTCTCATTGGATCACTGAACAGCACTAAACATTCATGGAGAAAGAGAGAGAAGAGGCAAAGTAGATAACTGAGAACTGACTATACAGATGTACCCCACAAAGCACTCTATGGACAGGAAGAATTTTAAAACCAAACTGTGAGCAAACTATCTCATTTCAAGAGCCCTAAATTTTCACTTGTGTACAACTGTGAAAATATGCCCCAAACTGCATTAGGGGTGGAGGGCATGTAAAAAATCTGTGATCTATGCTACAGTGCACCCAGGAAAGATTCTTAAACTCACTATTCATATTCTGATTCTGGTACCCATTGTAGGAATTAAAAAACAAAACAAAACAAAAAACATTGATCATATGTAAAGGAAAATTTAAAAAGCTGGATGTGTAACCCCTTGGTCAAAGGCATACCAACTCCTATTTCCTTTGAGTAACACAGAAATATATCAAATCCTTTAGTTTGACCTCTCTTTGAAAAGAAAGAAGAACATGCACATCACACATTTACACTGGTTTACTACAAAAGGGGGCAGGCTTACAGTATTTAAAAGAAGTGTGTGGTTTGAGCATAACAACACTGATTCAAACTGAAATGGAAGACAGTTTCTCCCTAGAATACTTTAGGGTTTTTCAGAGTCCTTTTCCATAAAAGGAATATACTTGAAACACATCCCATTAGGTGAGATGAGATTACTAAAATACAAACAGAACTAAAAACAAACAAACAAACAGCAAAAAATTGAATCAATTTAATTTTTTAAATTCCTAAAGTTTCATGTTTGTTGGCAGTCCCTTTTTCCTAGTGCCTATTGCATAACTGCAAGGAATTTGCTTTCTTCTGCAAGAGAGGTCAACAAAGAACTCATGTCCCCGATGGCCATGTTGGTGGTGCTCACAGACAGTGCCGGCAACTGGAGGGATGTTCGTGGCGTTGTGAGGCGGGAGGAGCTATGGGAAAGGTTCTGAATGATACTTGGGCTCAGGGCTCCTGACATCAGACTGGTGTGGTCCCCGTCATCTATGATAGCGTCAAAATCAATTTGCACCCCTTCCAGATCATGGCTGTCAAGGCTGTCAACTGTGCTTGTCACCTGGTTAGCACCTGGGGAAAGTAATTCAGAGTTTTCAGCACTGGCCCCCTGTAGCAGACAGTTGGCTTCTGAAATAGAGAATGAACCAGTTTTCATGTCTTGCTGACTGAAGCCAACGGTTTGGTCATAGAACTGACCAGAGTAACTCTGAACATTAGAACAGAGCTGATGGGGCTGCCCTTGCATCTCCATCTTGATGCTGTTCACTCTGCAGGTGTGACTTGTGTCACCGTGCTGCCCTGGCTGTAGAGTGAGGCTGCCCCTCGGCACAGCCTCGCGCCTGCTGCCACCATAGCTGGCACACTGCTGATAGCCTCTGATAGCTGTCAAGCTTGATGTCTGGCCCCCAACGCTGGCAGGCCCTGGCAGACTGCTCTCTGGCCCTTGATAGACGTGGATGTGTGAGGTAGCGCTAACCTGCCCTAGCATCTGCTGTCTGGGACGGCCTGCCCCCTGGTGGTGCGTCATTTCACTGAGTAGCTGGTGAGCCAAGTACCCCTGTCCTACTGTGTCTTGAGTTGGCATGACATTCACTGTGCTGCTAGCTGACTCATTGGGTACCACCGACAAGCCAAAATCAGGTTGGCTCCCATTCCCTTGCATGGTAATGCTTCTCAGCTTTGCCACTTGAATTCCAGCACTACAGACACTGTCGAGGGAGCTGGGGGCTCCAGGCTGCCTGTTGGGGCAGTTCCCATACTGCTGGACCTTATAGGGCTGTTCATGGAAGGCATTTCCACCAGTACCTGTCCCGCCACTGTGGCTTACCAAGTGCTCTGGGCCACCATAGGCACTGCTATGCTCCCCGAGAGTCTGATAGTCCCCCGGCCCTGTTGGGCCGGCCCCATTCCTTAAAGCATTCTGTGGGTGGATGCCCATGTTGCTGTATAACCCGAAGGCTCGAGCTGGCTGTGCTGTGGGCCGCTGGCCACACTTCAGCCTAGAGGAGGACAGGTCAGCACTGCCAGAGCTGACCTCATTCCACTGAATAGGCAGGTCAGCTTTGCTGGCTTCAGGGCAAGGCTGCTCCAGCACGCAGTACTGCTGGCTGGTGTGGCTGTCTGGCAGCCCGGGAGGGTCAAAGTCGCCATGCCCGCTCCCTAAGCTTGGCCCATGGGACACTTTGCTGTCATTAGAAATGGCACCCTGGAAGCGCTGTTCATACCCAGCTTGGTTCTGGGAATTTAAATACTGCACCACATCATCAGGCAACAAATCCTCATCATTCAGGTTGACATCAGTGTCCATAGTAAGGGACTCCAGGGTAACGTTCTCAGTAATGCTTGGAGGACAAGGAGATGAGTGGAAGTGACGGAACTGGCCACTCTCAGGCCGTGTATAATTCTGAAGCACTAAGTTACGCTTTTCCAGGGATGGAGGCACAACCGAGGGGTTAAAGCTATTCAGGCTGTTGAAACGCTGTACCCTGGGCAGAGAGAGGTTCTCTGAGACTGTCCTCACTGGGTCACTGGCTCTTCTCACACTGTGGCCCAGAGTGTCCTGGGGCAGCAGAGGTCGCCGGCTGTAACTGTGGGCACCCCCGTCGCTACATCTCCTGGGAGGTTGGACAGGGGGCAGGACCCCTGAGGACTCCCTTCCATCCCCAAGCAGGGCCATCCTGGTCTTCAGGCTCATCCTCTCCATGTTGGGCAGTGGCGTGGGTGGCGGCCCACCAGTGGCGGCAGCATACTTGGCTTTCAGGCGGTACTGTTGAGCCGGGGTGAGGCTAAGCAGGCTAGGCAGGCCGTCGCACTGGCTGGCCTCACTGGACCTGCGTGAGGCATCTGTGGAGATGGGGTCGTAAGAGTCAGCGACGCTCACATTCTGGGGCCGGCCCTCGGCCTGGGATGCCTCGCTGGACCTCCGGCTGGAGAAGCAGGGGGAGATGCCCGAGGAGCGGCGGCTGCTCAGGTAGGCCGAGCTAATGGTGCTGGCACTGCTGTCCCTCCTGTTGAGCATGTTCAGCATGGTGACATCTACCCCAGAAAGGTCACTTCTGTTCGGGAGGAGGGTCATGGGCCCACCCAAATTACAGCTGTTATTGGGCTGGGTGCCTGCAGCAAGGGAGGCAGAGTTGAATTCATTTCAGGATGACTTATGAACAGGTCTCAGCAAACATTAAAGGGCTAGGTACTATTTCTAGTTCCCCAGATCAGATGGTCTCTATCACAACTACCTACCTCTGCTGTGCACACCAAAGGGCCACAGAGCATAGTAAAGAAATGAGTGTGGCTGGGGGCCACAAGCTCATAAGCTCAGGGAAAAAGTTCTAGGACCACTGGCTTAAACAAAACAGTAAGGACTCCCTGGATCAGTTAAGCTCCTCATAGGCTTAGTGTAAGGGCAAAATGAAGAGCCCGGGATGTATACACATTACTGAAGCTACAGACACATCCACAGGCCAAAGTCTTTCCAGGATTTCATGTCCACACTCAGGGCTTCCTGTGACATCCTATGAAGGTGCATCAGGCATTCAGTATGATCTCAGAACAAAAACTGACTTGGAATGACAGTGTAAAAGTTTGTTTGCCTTTCCCTGGGCAAACATCAGTAGTGTGGCTGATAACCTCTTACTTTTAGACGTGAAAACAAGAGACAGGTGCTGACCATAGATGCCTCTGCTTATGTGATATCCTCACCCAGTCTAATAGCTATGAGTTCACCATCAGTATATAAGTCAGGCATAGTATTACTTTTTGTTTCGGTATTAGCCTGTTGCTACCTACTTTTAAAATACGGACTTTCATGAAGGGAAACATTAATATGTATGGTTATAGCATAATTTTAGGACTGTTGGAAAAAATTAGCAAACATAAAACCAAGGGCCTGGTTTCTCTCAGGGTACTCTGGCTGCATTTAAAAGAACAAAAAACCCTGAACATAAGGTCTGATGCAAAACTTACCATTTCCTATGAGAGGAGAGACAGCAGGGGCTTTGGGGGGTAGGATGGGGTTCAGTCGTGGGAGCATTCCATTCACTTGTTTGAGTCTTTCTACTTTTATGTGCTCCATCCATTTGGTCCCTGCTGGGTTTCTCCTGGCTTGCAGAGCAAGGGCTGTGGTTGCAGTGGAAATGGTTGAGTCCATGATTGGGGTTTCGTCAATGGCACTGAGGTCTCCCACACCACCTCCATCTGTCAGAGGAAGCTCGAGCCCACTGTTGGAATAGTTGCTGATGGGGGACTGTTGGCTGCTGCATGAAGACTGACCACCAGGGCTTGGCTGAGATGTCTGTTGGAGTCAAGAGGAAAGGAAGGAAAGGTTACTGGGAAGGAAAAGCCAATAATGAGAGATTATGCAGATTAAGACCTGCAAGATACTCAGAGGGTTGAATAAGAAGAACTATGTTCGGGCAAATGGAAGTGGCCTCCCTCAACCACAATGACTGATGAACTACCGGATGGACGTACAATGGAGGCGGGGGGCAGGGGGAAGAATGAACAGTAGAAGGTACTAGACGTGATATGATTCACATGATAGTAGCCATGGAACTCTGTCCAAAAAGCCAACGCTATAAACACAGCTTCTTGGTTCCAATCCCTCATCTATGACTTTATTCTTTGGGCATATTACTTAGCCACTCTAAACCTCAGTTTCCTTATATATAAAATGAGGACAATTTATTTATCTTAGAGATTGTTGTGGGAATTAAGTATGAAGCCATGAGGGCATACTAAATATATAAATAAATTTTTAAAAAACCTGGGTAATAGTAACTGATTGGCTCAGAAAGCATTAGCAGTTATGATTATCCTAAGTGGCTTTAGTCCCCGTGTTCATTCTGCTGAGCTAAAATATACATGGAAGACATACTCCATAAGCACACACTACTTCCTCTCTGACAAGAGCCCCTCCAAGCTATTCAGGGTTGGTTCCCTAAACTCTTTGTAACTTTCCCCCCTTCCTTCTACATTTTTCTACTTTGTAGAACCATAAGCAAGGTATGGATAAAAGCAGCTGTAAGAGGTAAAAGTTCTATCATTTATCTTCTGCTGTACCCAGCGGGGAAGAAAGTCTGCAGTCACAGCCACCCTAAGTGGAGAAGGATCTCGCCACTGCCTTGCTGTGCCCCTAGTGTTTTACTAGAACAATCAGGTAATGCTGTCCTAACTCCAACTAAGTGGACTATGAAAGACAATTCTGCAATTAGATGGGAACGTCATCTAGTCCACTGGTTCTCAATCAGGGAAAGGACCTCCTCCGGGGGCTCCTGCAAATGGGAAATAGAAAGCTCCCTGACCCCATGTCTGGGCAGCACTATATAAAATGGCCTGTAATGAGAAGTCCATACAACCTAGAACAGTTGTGTCTAAAATTCAACTGGTGCCCTGGTTGGAAAACAGTCTACCCTTTTCCATACAAATAAGAAAAGTGATGTTCAGAGAAGTTGAGTGACTGCCCAAAGTCACAAAGTCAACTGTGCAACCAGCCTGATGCCCAGCTCAGCGCTCCTTCATCTCACTGCAGCACTTTCTCCAGTGTTACTCTGAACACTAGAGCCTGACAGCAACCAAAAGAGCAAATTCTCCAGGGAGAGATAACTATACGCACTCAAATACAGACCACTGTTGTGTCAGGTGGAAGGCAGTGCTGTCAGGAGGGGGGTTTGGGACACAGGTGTTCTCTGTGGAACCTGTTACACAATTTCTGCAACCACAGTACATACACCTGAGCAAATGAACACTTATCATGTGAGTGCCACATGATACACTAAGTCTCTCCTGGGCAACCAAGCAGAGCAAAATAGGATACACAAATTTGATCATGAGTTCATGAAGCCTTGCTTAAGTTTTTGCTTTAGCAGAGTCTTGGCATGCCAAATAATCTGCTCCTTCCCAAGGTTCTTGGAGCAGCTGGAGCTTTTGATGCCCTTTATTCTGGATTGTCAAGTCAGAGTGTGTGTGTATGTGAATTTGTGCTTATATATATGTACATATGCACATGCAGACACACCCTTCCACAAGGCATGGAAGAAGGCACAAATGCTCTTACGATTAGGTAACTGCTAAAAGGATTCAGACATTTAAATACAGATTAAATTGCTAACAAAATATATATCTAGATCTTCCTCAAAGAAGGTGGTGCATGTCTGGTCTGGATTTACGTTAGTTAAGATGATATTTAAATAGTTTTTCAAAACATCTGCTTGGTCGGCTCCAGTATGATTTATTATGAAAACCTGGACAAATAGAATAATGAATTTCACCATCTAACTCCACATTTCCACATGCCGAATGTTCAAAATACAGTGTTTCTATGTTTGAAACATATCTATGTAATGTTCACTACCGAAGATATCACAAAGCACAAAAACTAAGAAAAATAAAATGAATAAAAGTTAAATGTTAAAATGAAAACAGAACAAAAAAGCAGAAAAGCCAAAATTCCCTCACCTTATTACCCACTGTCCTTAGGAAGTGAGAACAAGACATTTAGGATCATTACACAGAAGGGACGTTGGATTAATAAGAAAAAAGAGAAAAAATTTAATTTTTAGCATAATGATCAAGTCAAAGACAAGATATTATAGAAAGAATATTAGAAATGTAAATCTCATGTGCATTAGTAAATGTCTATGATGATACCTACTTATACCATACATGTGTATACATATATATATATATATATATATATATATATATATATACATAATAGTCTCCTGTGGAAATTTGATTAATTCATTAACATTACTGAGCCTCAGTTTATAAATCATTGGCCCTGGTCTCAGCCTCTATGATCTCTTCCAGCCCTATGTTTCCATGATTTAATTACATTATAAAATATTATACATCTTGTGACATCTTAGATGTCACTGAGTCAAATTGCTATATATTTTTATTTCCAAAAATTTTCTTTTTAAATAATGGATATTTGGAGAGGAGATAACAAGTTTTCTTGAGCCAGAGACAAACATTAAAGAAACAAGAGTCTCTAGATTCTTAGGGTGTCCTAACAACATAAATCATTGTATTTTGATGGCATAATCTAGGAGACCGCAAATTCACATTCTTTATTTCATTAAACACTTAAGGAAAACTATGGAATGTTCTGCACAATTATTACACAGGTGGACATCAGTCATAATACATATATAAACTCTTTACTAAGGTGCTTTTTAAAAGCAAATCATAGCCACCCACTGGGAAGTAATGCTATATCTGACTAGTTTATTTGCATTAATATTGACTAGACAATGTCACTGAGACTCATGACAGTTCAAAGAAAACTCATTAAGTCATTAAAACTCAATAAATCCAACTCCATCAACTCTGGAATTACTGATTTCCCATACTGCTGCACAATAATATCACTTGGGAATTTATAGGTGTCCACCCAACTGCTGGATTTTCTAATTTTAAGAAAATGCTTCCTTAAACTGAGTATAAATCTGCCTGCCTGATCATTTCCATGCATGAGACTACTATCGGGTACTGTTCTTCCACCTCCAGAGAGGGACAGACTAGAACTGAACACATTTGCAGAGCTGATTCTACTATACATACCCATATGGCCAAATACAAATGTACTGAATCTCCTGGAGTTACTTTTTTCATTTTTCTTATTGTCTTTCAGTAAATCTTACATGATTTACTACGGCATATACATAAAGCAAAATCACCAACTTATGTTTGAAAGAATTCACAATAGTAACATAAAGCATATATCCTATTTGTCATTAAACTATAAAGATTTTTGTTGATAACATCTTTCAACAACTTCCTTGCTCTCCACCTCTTTCAGGCACAACTGCAGAAAAGGTCTAGCCAATCTCTAGACTGGCCCTAGAGTTGTCTTTTCTTTTCTTTTCTTTTTTTTTGCTTTTTGGTATGTGGGTAGCTCCCTGACTGGGAATCGAACCCAGGCCACAGCGCTGACAGCGCCAACGCCGAAGCCTTAAGCCACTACACCATCAGGGAACTCCTGAGTCGTCTTTTCTAAAAAATCAGTTGGGGCCATCCATTTTCCATCACCAACAGAACATAATCCTTTATATCCTCACCCCTTTTTATTACTGCACACCCGCCTGGAGCCTATGGCTGGTGCTTGGTTATGCCAGGACCTGCCCCTGTACTTTCTGAGTGCTGAAGTTGGTGGCCATTTCTGCCTATCTTCACCCATTGTGTCCTCAAATGCACTGGTGGTTAGTTCCCCCCTGAATGTGCCTACACAGACTTGTGTGAAAGCCCCACCACATTAAGTTGTATTGGTTTTCTAGTCTGTATATCCCATTGGACTATAAATCCCTAAAAGATAGAAACTAGGGCTTATTTATTTTGGGGTCACCAGGGCAAAGAAGACAGGAAACCTGTTGACAGAAAGAATGAATGAATAATTTCATATATGACAGGCCCACTGAAAATGTAGACAGCTGTGTCTTTCTGCCTGCTGCAATGTGGTATGGCTGCAGATTGATTTTTAAAGATCAGTTAGCAAGACTTGAAATTCTTTTCTGACCTGAATTATTCTATGCAGAGCAACTTTGGGTAAGCAACCCAGGTTACAAGTTCCTGATCTCTTTAAATCAGCCCATTATAGTGAGAACAGGGGCAGTCTAATCCCTCTCAATACCCTGCCCAGCTCTTTTAAAAGACCTAGGATGGCTTTGGTAACATCGGAAGGTAAGTGAATGACATACCATGGGCTTCTCTGCCTTGACGGTTTTCACTTGGAGGCATTCCTCCCGCTTTGAGGTAGTGTTGCTGAGGTCCTTCTGCTCACCAAGGGCTCCCTGAGTCGGCCGGCCAGGTGACCTGGACTGTGAATGGTTGCCGGAATCTCGTGGTGGTGGGGGCCGAGGATGTATGTCCCCACGCTGCTTCTTGGTGACATGAGCCTCTGGGCCATGCACTGTCTTCACATGTTTCCGGAGGGAGCTTGGGTCTGTGTAGCGCTTAGTACAGCCTGGGATTTTGCACACATATGGTTTCTGCCAAATGCCATGCGAATGAAATAATACATTGTTATTAAAGTGATTATGCCCCAGCCCAACAGTCTTTTGTGGTTGCTCATTATACTTTTAATTCTTTCAAAGCACTTTCACCAAGTTTTGAGGTGTTCAAATACCTCCAAGTGGCACAAAGATTTAATAAAGGTCATTTGAACATTGTTCAGCATCTATTGAGTCTAGCTTTAAGAGATTATTGTTTCAGAGGGTGCTCAAGGAGAGCTAAGAGCATGTAAATTGCATTTATAATCCTGAAAACATTTATCCTGTGAGTAGGAAGAAGTATCATGGCATCACTGTAGGTACTGAATAGACAGTGAATGATGATAATGATGGTAATGATGATGACAGAAGAAGGCTTAAAAGATATCCATCATTAATCCAAAGAATGCTATATACCTTTTGAGAGAACTTACTTGAACACATTTCTTATGGATGACCTACTTCTTAGATCTAATATCACTCTACCTCCTCTGAAAATGTGTTCTTTACACATAAGCATAATAAAAAATAATTGCCTACAGAGTCTCCCATATTAGACATCACTAAAATATGTTCCTCTGGATAATATTACAACTGTATCGGGATGGTCAGGGCTCAGAATAACCAGAACTTTTCTGATCTTCAAAGTCGTAAAACCCTGTTAAGACATTCCATGAAATCTCACTTGTAAACTGAAAAGGGCTGATGGATGGTTTCCTGGAGACAAGAATTCCTGGTCTAGGGTCTGCTTCTGAGTATGAAGTGTATAAAGTAATTCATGCTAATTTCATTTTCCATGTGAGCCAGTGATCAAGCCTATAGATATAGCAAAAAATTATATGGATGCTTATTGACAAATATTTACTCAATTCATAGCTGTGCCAGTATTGTATGCATGACTAATGTCAGACTTATGATTTTGTTTACTTGGTTTGAAATATAATATATTCATGGATACCTATGAGTATGTATATCCATATCAGAAGATGAGCTATTAGGTAAGCAACAGTCATAAAAAGCATGATTAATATAATGCACCCATTATATTAAAAGAAGATGCTTTATCTTATAGAGTATATGTATCTAAAAGATGCCTTTTCACTAAAAGCCCAAAAATAGAATGAGTGCTACCTAAAATGATGAAAGGCCCTAATGTACTGAAGCAAAGATTCTGAAAATTATCCTGAGAGACTTTACCTCTAAATTTGAGATTCTTTTGGGTAGAATTGATTCCCATTAACTATGAATTACTTCTATTCAGGAGCTCCTACAAATTGATATATATATATATATATATATATATATATATATATATATATATAAAAGCACATCAAATTCTGTACATTCTGTACATTAGGGACAGAAGAATGGCTCTGACGATAAGTGCTATTACCTTACAGTGTTCTGACATTGGCCCTGTGCTTGCTCAATGCATTGCTGGAAGAGGCTGCTCCACCAGCCCAGAGACTGGGATGCATGGGGCAGGTGCGTTGGGATTGGGGGTAAGGAACACAAAACTAGGCCAGTGTTACATGTTCAAAGAGCTACTCTTTCCATAAATATATGCATAGACATATTGGGTTTGCTTAGAAATGAGGACACAGCTAGAGGTGGAATGAGTCTATAAATGTTCATCAGCTCCTACATCTCCAGGAACAACAATAGCACATACAAGTACATGTATACCCAGGTGCCCTTACATGTGAACATATATATTATCCATTTGCAAAATTCCATAAGAACACAGGTTTAGGAAACTTACACTTTACAACAAAACACAGTAACTCAATTAGTTAGCTTGGCCCCCCCCAAATTTATTGTGATCAATGATTGAAACGAAATATAATTGTAGGTGATGGTAAATGTAGTTTTTTCTGAATTGAGTTACCTACATTTTCTGTCCTAGATTTCCACTTTTGGCATGGCTATTACTTTTTCAACTCACTATACTAAAAGGTACTTTCAGAAAAAGGTAAACGCAATTGATACTTTCTGTACTTGATTCTGTGGAATTTACCCAAATAAAATTTTGAACACATTTAATGACCTTTACTCTATGTGAGACTCTCTGAATACAAACTTCTATACAATCAGATTTAATCTTGATTATTATAAAATATGACTTCACTCAGACATGGAACATAAAACTGAAAACAATAAAGAAATGAAAACTCATGGTCAATAGTTGAGTGGTTACCTGAGGGTAAGAGGGGGAGAGAATTGGGGGAGGTGGAAGGGGGAGTCAAATACATGGTGATGGAAAGAGAATTGACTCTGGGTGGTGAACACATAATGCAACACGTAGACAATGTACACCTGGAATTCATAATTTTTACTAATCAATGTCACCCCAATAAATTTAACAATTAAAAACTCCAAATTAAAAAATAAATAAAATATGGTAAGAAAAATAAGGCAGTATGTAAATAGCTACAATACAAAGTATAAATGATACGGAAGAATGTGGACAGAGGAGAATCATTTTTTTGTTGGGATGATGGTGGGAGGCATTAAATTTCTATACCTGGTTGGGTCATGGTAATACGAAGAGCTTACCATGATGTGTTGCACACAATAAATTCTCAATGAAATTTGGGTCTTGAAAGAACAAGATTCTGAGGGACAGAAGTGAGGGCAAGAGGATATGAGAAAAGAAGTGTCCTGAGCAAAGGTCCAGTGACAGGACCAGTTCACGTATGCAGGCGTGGCTGTTCAAGCTTAAGCTCTCTGGAAGGTTCCACTTACAGTCACCATAGTGAGAGGTTAAGATTGCAGGTTTGGGCTGGGTAATCGCAAGCGCAAACTTAAGAAGTCTATACATTTCTTACAGCGAAGAGGGAGCCATTGGCACTTTCTGGAGAGGAAGATACAACTTAAGCAGAGGTCAAGGCAACTTGCTTATGTGGCTTCGGGAGGAACATAAGCTGTGCGGTCTGAAGTAGGGAGCCCTAACAGAGGTCACTGCTATGGCCCTAATGGGCAGGGCAGCCAGGTGGGGGCAGGGAGGGGAAGAGTACAAACTGCCTTCTCCATGTGGGAATTACTCCCTTCCTGTTTTAGTCCACTATTTTCCTTTGTTGAACTTACAGTATCAAAGTGCTTGGCATATTAGCTATCAATATTTATTTGTTTAGTAAATCAATGAAGGTGCAAATAAGAAAGCAAATAAATGAGAGAAGACATCTAGATTTATTTAGGATTATACAAAACTAAATGTCCTGGACAAACTTAATTTTGGTGTATCTGAAATTGTTCATCATTCATATGGAAGAACAAGCCTTGTATAAAGAATAGAGAAAAGGAAAAGCAATAAAATGGTGGCATCAGAGGAACCCTTGAAAAACTCCCCTGGAGATTACAATGAATTAAACATCTACAACTCAACTAAGGACTCCCTAGGCAATGCACAACACAACTAAGAAACCTGCTCGTCGCATCAAAGTACCTACAGGTGGGAAGTGGGGCAAAAGATGTAGAAAAAAATAGGAAGTGCAGAGACTTGGGCCACAAGTGGGTCCCAGCTAGGAACTCTACCACTGGGGAAGGAAGGAGGAAAAAGGTGGTGGGAGAGCATTCTGGACCTCACTCAGTCTGCGAGATAGAGAAAAGGAGGACCAGAGGCAGGAGCTGTGAGATACCATAACCAGACCTCACTTTGGCCCCAGGAGGTGCAGACTGGGTCCATGCAATACAGCAGCCAGACTTCACTCTGGTTCTGAGGAGAGGGGGAGTGATGAGAGTGGTGAGAAGCAGTAGCACAATCTCACTCTGGCTGGAGAAGGAGAAGGAGACAAGGGGGCTGCAGGAGCGTTTCTTGGTCCACAAACAGCATGGTCTGAGAGACCAGCATAAAGGACTGACCCTCAAGGCTCAAGGCAGTATCCTTGGAGCAAACCAAGAACAGAAAGGTGTAATTACACCCATATTACCTGCTCAGCGCTGCAGCCCCAGGAAAAAAAACAAGTGAATCCTGGCCACCTCTCCCTCTCCAGACCTCTGCCCGCCCAGTATCAACAATGAACACCAAAGAAACTGCAGCAGCAAGTGGTGAGTTAAGGAGCAGAATATCTACAAACAGAGAGGGTGCCAGAATAAGAAACCATAGAAAGGGAGCTCAAAAGAAATTCGAACAACAAAAAATCAAAGTAAAAGAGATGGGGACAAATGACCCATCAGAGACAGAGCTGAAAATAACGATTATAAAAATGCTCAGGGAACTTAATGATAAATTCAACAAAGAGATAGCAAGCAAAAGAAAGACATACAAATCATTATAAAGGACTAGGCAGAGATAAAGATTATATTAACTGATATGAAGAATGGAATAAAAGAACTCAACAGACTAGATGAAACAGAAGCTCAAAGCAGTGATTTGCAAGAAAACCCAGCAGAAAACACTCAATCAGAACAACAAATAGGAAGAAGAATCTTAAAAAATGACAATCGTTTGAGATTTCTCTGGAACAACATTAAGCATAACAATATTAGCATCATAGGACTACTAGAACATGAAGGGAAAAAGCAAGGGATCAAGAACTTATTTGAAGAAATTACTGAAAAATTTTCTAACCTGACAATGGAAATATACATACAAGCCCAGGAAACACAAGATGAACCCAAATAGAAACACACTGAGAGACATCATAATTAAAATGGCAAAAGTTAAAGAAAAACAGAAAATTCTAAAAGCAGCAAGAGAAAAAAAAGCAAGTAGTAATTTATAGGGGGACACCCATTCAATTCTCAGCTGATTTCTCATCAGAAACTTTGCAAGCCAGAAGGGAATGGCAGAAAATATCCAACATGATGAAAATCAAGGATCTAAAACCAAGATTAATGTATCCACCAAGGCTAGCATTCAAAATTGAAGGACAGATAAAGAGCTTCTCAGACAAGAAAAAGCATCACCACCAAACCAGCAGAATGTTAGAGGGTCTTCTTTAAGATGGGAGGAGGGATGGGAAAGTGGGTAACATAAGGTAAAGGGATTGAAAAGTTTAGTTTGGTTGTTACAAGGTAATAATCATGGGGATATAGAGTATAACATGGGAAAATAGTCAATAAGGTTGCAGTAACTTTGTGTGGTGTCAGATGAGTACTAGATTTGTTGGGGTGATGGGAGGAGAGCTGGAGGGGTGGGTAAAAAAGGGGAAGAAATTAAGAAGCACAAATTCACAGAACAGTCACAGGGATATAAAGTGCAGCATAGGGCATACAGTCAATAACACTGTAATAACTATGTATGGTGTCATAGGGGAACCAGATATATTGGAATGAGGATTTAGGAAGTTATATAAATGACTCATCACTGTGCTATACACCTGAAACCAATCTAATATTGTAAGTCAAATGTAATAAAAAAATAAAGTCTCAAAAAAAGAAAAGAATAGAGAAAAGGTATTTACATGTTTGTGAATAAAATTTTATGTGTTTATGGTCAATGTTAATAATTCATTTTCAATAAATGCTCAATCTTTCTGTCAAATGGGTACTAGACTTATCAGGGTGATGTCTAATTTTGTAATGTCTAATCACACTATGTTGTATACTTGAAACTAATACAATATTTATGTCACTTGTAATTGAAAAAAAATTAATTAATTTTAAAAATCACTAAATCTTGGTGAAAGATATCACTGACCAAGATACCTTTTAGTCTCATTAAACTCTCATACAGCACGGCACTTTTTACCTCATAGAAGAATACAAGCTCAATTATAACACACTTAATTATAGCAGATGTATGCATGTATTTTAAGTTCACAAAAAGATAAAAGGCTCAGTAAGTATGTTTATATGTGTGCACTGCTAATCCTAACATACCCACTACCAAATTTCTCCACAGTAACAAAAGCATACTTTGGCCTAAAACCTATAGGAATGAATAACCTCTAAATTTCTAATAAAGATTATATTTAAATATATTAAATGTAGTTAAATACATTAATTAAACTCTAAGTTAATTGAATCCCCTAAAACATTTTAAATCACCATATAATTCACATACTGTAAAAATAACCCTTTTAAGTTGCATAATTCAGTGGCACTTAGTATATTCACAATGTTGTGCAAACATCATCACTATCAAATTCCAGAATATTTTCATCACACCGAAAAGAAATCCTATACCTATTAGCAGTCATCCCTACCTACCTTCCAGACTCTGGCAACCACTAATCTACTTTCTGTCTCTGGATTTGCCTAGACTCCCTAAAACTCTACACAAAACAAGTATAGCAGCTTACAATATAATTACTGCACATGGTAAAAATATTTTTGACATAAACAAATGGAAATACCATACCCCCCTAAAACATTTTCAAACCACTGATCAGTAGTAAGATTTCAAATGACTCATCTCCTTATTCCACCATGACCTTTTAGAAGAGTCTGAGTATGTGAACCTGCATGTGTGAGTTTATGTGTGAGAATGATTTTTAGAGACTGTGGCTAATCCCATTGAAGATGTTTTTGCTCTGTCAGTTCAGCTGAAAGGAAATTCAGTGTGGACCATCTTCTCCACCTTAAAGCCAATGGCCAGCGAGCTGATTAGCACACTTCGTTTTTAACCAGATTGTCTCTCTTAACTCTCCACCTGGAAGCTCATGAATGGGCTAGATAGCACCTTGTAAGATCAGACGACAGCCATGACTAGGTCAAAATACTCCTTCTCTCAAGCAAACTAACTGATAACGTATTTTGTGGGGCAGACCTATCTCTATACAAACTATGGGAGCCTTTTTGTTAATCTCTGAATTCATTCAAGAAAAGATCACAAAGGACCCAAAATTTGAGCTAGAGCTTAAAGGAGAAGTTAGAGGTCTGCAGGCAGACATGCATTAAAGTATGAACAAAATGAATTTGAAATCATTTTCATTCTTATGCTTCTCTGAAATTTTGGGAGGATAACTACCTAAAAACAACAGCAACAAAACAGGATCCACTCACTAACCACAAAGCTTTGCTCAATATGTTATCTTAACTAATTGACTAGAAACTATTCAGGGTTTCTGAGACTAGCTTCTAAGATCTATTGGAATTTAGACTATCTGGAAATCATATTTAGGCAAGGCTGGTTGCTCTGTACATCTTTTACTTTTTTTTTTTTTGTATGTGGGTAGAACCCAGGCCGTAGCGTTGACAGTGCCAGCGCCAAAGCCTTAAGCCACTACACCACCAGGGAACTCCTCTGTACGTCTTTTTAAAAATATAATGTATTTGGAGATATCATCTGAAGAAAGCAAATAGAAATGGGTGTTTTAGTGGTAAGCTGTCAGCTCTCAACATGTTGTTTCTGAGTCTGTCCTTGGTGCTTGCTCACATGGTCATCCTCTGCATGGATTTGTGCTATTCTGAGTTGATGAATGAACAGAATTCCAAGTTAAATGCTCCTACTGTTTGACCAGTAGGTGGCAGTTCTGAACAAAGTGAGACCTGTTTGCCAGGGGTTTTAATAAGCTCTTTTTTCATCTTCATTACTTTCCAAAACAGACCCTGTTTTCAACTCTACCTTCGAGACCCCAAGCCTTCACCTGCAGCTTCAGTGCTTACGTGCTGTGAATGGTCAAGAGGAAACAGAATGGAACAGGCCCGCCTGTCCAAGTACAGGCCCCTGGAAGTTTCATTGTTTCCACACACAAGTTCTGGGCCCAAAGTATGTCTCGTGGGGGAGCCTTACCTCATTGGAATGTGTTCTGTTTTGGTGCTTGGCGCGATCAGAGGCATTTGAGAAAGCCTTGTTGCAACCTTCATGCTCACAGACATATGGTTTCTCTCCAGTGTGAGATCTCAAGTGTGTTTTCAAGTTTTCTAGTCTCGAGTAGGCCTTTGTGCAACCTTCAAACTGAAGACAACAGGTAAATCTGGATTACTCCACACAATAACAGCTTACGCTTAACACTCCCTCACAGTTGATGGAACACTGACATTTTGAGGGTCAGCAGCTTTTCAAAACTAAGGAACAAAAAGTCCTCTTAAACTCTGTATTTATTGGAATTCAGATGAGGTTCAGTGCAGTTTGAGAGAAAAAGCATTTTCAGTGCTAGTAAAAGTCCTGGAGGTTTTTCTTGAAAGACCACTCGATGCAGGACAATGGGTTTCATTATCTGCTCATTGATCTCCTCGAATTCCCACTAATTTCAGATTCAGCACAAAATTCATTAATATGGCTTTGTGTTCACACAAAGGCATGAAATATAATCATGTTTGTAAAGGGACTTTAAGATGTAATGTACCAGGGCTGAGCAGTGCCTAATGTGCCTGGTGGGCACCTCGCTGAAAGAAGGCTTAATCTCGTAGGAGTCCCAGCCTGCTTGTGAGTAGTCTATACTGGACCATGGGGACAGACTAAGAGGGTGAGGAAAAACTCTAAAGCCATACAATTATAATTTTAAAAAGTCAACATAAGCTTTTCAAGTAGAAGGTAACACCTGCTTTTGTTCTTCACATCTTTTGACATGCTGGACATTAGCATTGGGGCAGGCAGGGTGGCCGTGCTCTCCTTCCTAGTGCCAGTGAAAAATGTCCCAGTCACTGTCTGCCCATTTGCTACTCTGCAGAGCTGTGCTATCCAACATGGTAGCTGTTAGCCACCTGGGATTACTTATATTTAAATTTTTAAAAAATAAATTAAATTAAAAAAATCAGCTCCCTGTGCTCTAGCAATACCCCCAAAGCCCTCAAGAGATGCATGTGGCTCGTGGCTACCACTGTGTTACACAGTGCAAGTCTAGAACATCATCCCCCACAGCTTAGCTGTCAGTGTTCGTTCTACATTTCTTGCATCCCTTCCATTTCAGAAACCAGTCTCACAAACCCCAGCATTTATCACAGATAGCGCCATTACGCAGCCATGCCACTCTGGATAGGAACTCATCATGTTCAACCCTGAGAGCCTGACAAAGGACCTATGGTATGAATCCTGGCACCCACCGGTGTGAGGTGACCCACTAAGTTGGGAGCCTGTGCCACGTGTATACTCACAGTGCATTTGTGAGGCTTCTCTCCCGTGTGTCTTCTCATGTGCACTACCAACATATATTGGGCTTTGAAGGGCTTCTGCTCTCTTGAGCAATCTAGCCACCGGCACACAAATTCCTTCTTCTCTCCATGAATATGGTCATTATTTATATGCTGGGGTTTGCAAAAAGAGAGAAATTAAATAGAAACATATTAACTAATTTCTGAAGGCAACAGAAAGAAATACAAAAAAAATCCCAAATGTAAGTCTTAAAGACACCACAATAACTTTACTGTATTACAGATTATTTTGTTCTACTTAGCATATTTCTTAAGTAAATTTGCTCTTATTAATTGTATGTATACTTCCTAGCTAACAGGAATGACACTATATGGAAGAAGCCGATATCCCAGAAAAAGTCCTGCATCGGGCATCTGGAGGGTGGAGTTGTGAAATGGGTAAGCGACACTCATCCTCTCTGGGCCTGTTATGTCACATCTGCCCGTACAGGTGTGCTCCAGCCTCTAGCCCTTGGATTAGAGCATGGCTCAAACTGCAGAAGAAGTACACAGACATGCACACAAAGCACTTTTTCAAACTATACTTTATTTCTAATTAGTCGGATTTCTTCTTGAATAAGAATCAGAGATGTGAACTTAGATACTGGAGCTGAGGATAGGTGATCATCAACAAGATGCTTTTACTCTCTCAGGATCCTGGCTGTCAGCATGTACAAAACAAAGAAACGGATTACCTAATTTCTAAGATTCTTTCCTGCTCTATAATTCTATTAATTTGGCTTTGAAAGTTTAAATGAATTTCCCTGAATTCCTGAACATTTCAAAGTTTTAGAATCTTATTTTACAGAGTTCCTTGGGTTCATACATCAAGTGCCCTACAACTGGGAGACACAAGAAACCCACAGTAGCATCAGAGGAAGAGAAAGTACTTAATTTGGATAAAATTTAAGTTAATTTAAATTTGAATGAACTGTCCAATTATGGATTACTGAGGAAATCTGTGTCCTATGTTGATCTTGTTGATTTTATTTTCTGGTCACCCCACATTTTATTTGTCTTAATATGAAGTTTTTTCAAACACTTTCTCAAACATACATAGAAAGGCACCACTAAAAATTTTGTGCAATAGGAGAAACCTCCCATTGGGTCCCATGCTTTGCACAGTTGGACAAATGTTTAATTACTTTCCTGCTTCTGCTCTGGCTCCTCAGTGAGGGGTCTCTTGAGGGTGGGAGGATGATTCCACCATCACAGCCCTTTACTTAGTTATTCCACTAGGCGGCTGACTGCTGCAGGGAAACTATGAAGTCATAGGCTGTTCCTGGAGTTGAAAACTGGGTGAGGGTAGAGAAAAGCAATGAACTATTCACTTTGTTTGAGCCACTCCAAGAAAGCCTAAGGAACAGAAGAGAGTGGGTTATACAGCACAGGATGCAAGGAGACAGCCAGGATCCTTTTAAAAGCTCTGAAGATGACAAGGAAACCACAAAGACTCACTCAGGTTCATGACGGAGTAGCAAACCTGGGGCAAACACATGTGGGTTTCCTATAAAAAGTCAATTGTCCTAAGTATTAGTGTTTGTTAAAAGTTCTGCATGTGCACATAAGTATATGAAAAAAACAGATGAGTTGAACAGGAGACAACATGCAATCTTTAAAATTATGCTTCAATTACACTTTTGCAGTCCACTCACATCACCCAGGATTGTCCCAAATGTGTGTTGATGTCCAGCCTTTTGGCCACATAATACAAAAGGGTTCTATGATCACACACAAAAAATTAGTGTTTTGTTTTCAAGTTATTAGAAATAATGCTCCTTGGATTAGTATATATGAAAGGAAAATAAAGGATAGGAGGGAGGGAAGAAGGAAAAGAGGAGGAAGACAATCAAATCTAAAAATGGGAAAACTGATTTAGAATTTGGGCTGAGCTGACTCCTTGAGGCCAAGAACCACATCTTTTAGTTTCATATTCTTAGCAATTGACAAGTATCCCTGGTAGTTGGCAGGGCCTCAGTAACTATTTGTTGAATTGATTTGATTCATACAGCAAACTAAACTTTCACTACACATAGTAATTACACTTGATGCTTTTGCTTATCTTTTTCCAAATTCATTTCACCTAGTACCCATACAATAAAAGTTGAATATATTATATTACTTTAGAATAACATAGTATCAAGAATTTATAAGAATTTCAAAGATATCCAAATGTGAACTCTATCTGGCTAAATGGAATACAAAGAACACACTGTGATTACAACATTGCATTAGCCTCTTCCATATTTACACATTTATATTGAGTACCACTCTACACCAGGCTTGGTACTGGTGGAATGAGACAGACATGATTCCTGCCCTAAGGAAATTACAGATTACTGGAGAAAACAGATAATGACTTAAGTTACTACAAATAACTATGGTGGTGATCAGTGTTATGAAGGGAAATAAGAAGGTATAATATAAACAATTACCAGGGGGTCCCAAATCCATGTGGAGCATTAGGGTCAGGTTCTCCAATGAAGCAGCATTTAAAGTCACATTGGAAGGGTGAATGGGGACCCGCTAGGGGTGCAGGTAAGGATGGGAGTGGGAAAAAAGGAATATCATTGCAAAAAGGTGAGGCAGAAGCACCTGCAGAAGGACAGAACATGGAGCATTTGAGGACCAGGGTGAAGAACACCCATGGCAGGAGACAATGGGCCAAGCAGGCACAGGAGGCTCCAACACTACCACCACTCAGTGTGATCTAATACACAGGATTCCAGAGTCCTGGTAGACATCACTGAGGTAGTCAAGCTGGGCCCACATGAAACGCAGTGTGCCAAGGTCAGGTGTCTAGCAGTGAGACTATGGGATATACCCCTGGAGAGAACTCACATTCAGCATACCAGAAAGGCAGCACTTGGACATCAGCCCTCAAGGAAGAGGGCATCAATGTTAACTGATTACACAGGGGAATTGGGATGACCAGCAGGGGAGGCACGAGGAGTGGCCACTGAAGTAAGAGACTCTTTTCTTCTTCTCCCCAACACATTGGAGGAATGGGACTCCAAGAGAGAGAAGATGTTTCCTCCTTCAGGTGGGGTTCAGAGCAGCAGCAAACACCCTGTCCCCTTGAGCTCACATCTGTCAGTACAGGGAGGGAAGCCTCTGAAGTGAACCTGAGGTTGGAGAGTTCAACTGGATGGGCTTCAGTAACCACAAGTGACAAAGGCATTATAAAAGCTGCCTACAAGGGTGTTGGGGATCTGCTACTAAGCCGAGACAGTGTCTGAACATTTCAGTGATGGGAGTCCCATACTGATGAGCTATCACAACTCCCAGTGCTATCTCCCTGCAGTGAGGACAGGTAAGGACTTGTGCTGATGACTGGGTGGTGGGGGCGGGGTTCAACCTCAGTTTCAGAAAGGTAAGCATCCTGGGAATTTCAGCTTTATGCCTCCTTAGAGTAGCCCTGAGTTCCATCAAACATGTCTTTGTAATTTTATGAAATTGCTCGAGTGCCACCTTGGATGGTAACCACAAATTCTTTTTCTTAAAGTAAGATATCTATAACCTCAGCCAGTAGCAACCAGGTCCATCTTGCTTGTCTTTATGGTCCATATGATGAGCACATGACATACAGTCATACCTTGGTACTCAAATGCTTTGAAGCTCATTGATTTTGGTACTCAATGCATTTTGATGCAAAAATTTTGTCCCAGTACTCATTGTTTGTTTGGTGCTCATCATGCCTACTGGAACCAATTAACAATGAGTACCAAGGCACCACTGTAATCAATTAATATAAAGAAACATAGAAAAATGTCTAACCACTACGCTTGAAAATAATATATTGAACATCAACTGTAAATGAAAAATATTGGGGATGGAGGGAGGGGTCACATTGGGTGGTGAACTTATTGTGCATCAGGTTGACGATGCGCTGTGGAATTGTGTGCCTGAGACCTGTGTGATCCTTGCTAACAGATGTCACCCCGATAGGTCTAACAATGAAAATGAATTATAAAAAAAAAAAAAAAAAAATTAAAATTAAAATTAAAAATGGATATTAGAAAAAAGAGGAAATTTGATTAAAGATGGGACTTTGATAACAATTTTATCACTCAGTATTGGTTTGTTAATTTTAACAATTAAAGTAAGATGTCAAAAATAGAAAAAAAGTGTTGTTTAAAGCATTACATTTCTTACTCCCTAAAATAAATAAATAAATAGAGACATCTTTCTGTCTATGTAGGTTATTCAAATGTATTTTAAGCTTGAAATATTTCCTGGATCTGAATTTCAAGTAAAAATAAAAATTCTATGAAATCATAGACTTTATAAATCCATGTCCTAAATATTTGCTTTTCTCTGCAGAGTGGCTTTGGCCTCTGCAGCAAGTGCTCCTGAGGGTTCATCTCAGGGCAGATCTTACATTACAGTGAGAAGAACACGGTGGGCAGCAGAAGATATATCCAGACCAATTCCTGATAAGTTCTGTGTGTTTTTGAACAGTTCAGTTCATTTTTAGCCTTTTATTTTCTCATTTGTAAATTAGAATGATGAACTATAATAGATCAGGTATCAGCAAACTTTTTCTGTAAAAAGCCAAACTGTAAATATTTCAGCCTTTTAGGGCCAAAAGGTTTCTGTTGCAGACTCTTACTTCTACTGATGTTTTAGGAGGGCAGCCACAGACAACACATAAATGATGGGCCAGCTGATTATCTATGAACACTGAAAGTTTCATGTGTTATGAAATACTCTTTAAAAACCAACATTTTTTCTCTAAATTATCTAAAACTGTTAAAACCACTCTTAGCTTATGGGTCGTGCAAAAACATGCAGTGGGCCTGTGGGCAACTAGTTTGTTTACCCTGAACTAGATGACTTCAAAGTTTCCTTTGTGGGCTAGCAGAGCCCGTGACTTTCTCAGTCAAGCTGGCTCTCAAGCCTGAAGAAGTAAAATTAGAAGTAAAAACAAACATTTCAGCACCATAGAAAAGGAAAAGAGGAATAAAAGTCAGGATCCCTGGCTAAAACAAGAGGAGGGTGTAAGTCTAAAAGACTTCCCCCTCTGCACTGTGTTCCAAGGACTGGGTGAGAAATGTACACATTCTTTGCTCACCAAAATTCTAGGTAGCTAAGAAGACTAATACACAGTAACTTCTTAATATTTCAACAGACAGACTGAGCCCATGAGAAACTGGCCTGAAATTAAATGGGCATGTGCTTATTTGTGGTTTCATTGAAAATTTGACTTCCTAGCAGTGAAAATGTTAATCAAATATATAAATAATTTAATTGGAGGGAAAATAATGCATGATTAAATTTCAAACTAATCCAACACAAAGACATGCAATTTGCCAGAGGCCCAAGCACCAGAAAGAGATAGATGATATAAATTATGGTGTTGTACGCCAACTGTCTCCACGGGGACCACGCTGAACTCTCCCTGTCTGGATTAACAGGACAGGAATGCCAAACCAGGCAATTCCTCGGGAAAGGCTGAGTCCCACCACTGAACTTCCCGATGGCTCCATTTCTTCAGTTTTCCAACTGGGGTTGTAAACTTTTGCCTTAGGAAACCAATGGCTGAAAAAACAAAATATCCCAGGGGCCCAGAGCAAACCAATAAAATTGATATTTCACAACTGTGATCATGTTTGTAGCAAGATGAGTCAAGATCCAGTCTGTATTCCTGACTCTACCACTCCCCATGGAGCTGCAGGAGCACAGAGAAAGGTGGGAGAAATCGCTCTTTCAAAGCAATCAAAGAAGCGGAAGGTGCTGCTTTCTTTCTTTTAAGGGGCTCTGTTTGGAAAGTGCAGCACTCCACAACAACCATGGAAGCTGAGGTGCTGCAGGAAGAACACCTGAAGGAAAACGGGACACAGTAAAAGCTTTTCTTTCATCAGCAGCGAAATGGATGCCCACAATGGACTTCACTGAGCTGATCAGGGTCCTTTCTTCTTGCTTTGTTATGTAACTCTGAACTTAGAATTGGCAGTTTTCTTCAATGTGTTACCCAACACTTCAGAGGAAATGCACCCGTGCAACCCATCAATCTGGAATGTTCCAAGCTCTCCAAATACAGCTGCTGTACATGCAGTTCGTGAACCTTGGAAGCACACTTCTGTCTTCTGTCTCCCTCCCTTTCAGCCAGATTCCCCACTGATTTCCACTCAAAGCATGTTTCCTTAATGGGTAAGCATCCCCCATTCTAGACAGCCTCCTCACACGGGAAGTGGCAGCACGGCTCAAAGGTGTGTGTGGAAGACTCGTACATCCCCATTTAACCTCTGCCAGGCGACACTCTAATCAACACACTAATGACTTGTTGTTTCAAGTGTTTCACTCTGTAAATTAGCCAGCTCCTTAAAGTCAAGAAGGTAAATTCCTTCCACTGTTATAATGAAAATATTACTGTTGAGCTTGCCCAGAAACAGCAAGGGCAGGAAATGTACACCTTCAATTTCCATATGGTTTCCTGCATACCAGTCTTTCTTTCAGTATCTACAATTTCTCAAATAACACAGAACTTTTTCACCAATTTAAGAGGTTTCTACAAAGTATGTTGCCAAGTTTGTTTGTTTCTTTGTTTTTACAGCACAAGGTGTGTGGAAAAGCAAAGAGAATGAATTGTGCTCAAGTAAATATGATCTCTCCCCTCACACATGGACACACACAATATTACAGCTTTAATAGAAGAGAAAATAAAGGCTTGGAAAGTAGTGTCTTGGTCACTCATACATGGGCTTGCAGGTGGCTGGGTTTGCTGAAGCCTAGAGATGCTTGCTGGACCTTCAGTTTTTTTTTTTTCTAATTGATCCCTTTGTTAAATTTCTCTGAATCTTGACCTACTAATATGCCACTATTTCATGCCATAATTTCATTTTAATAAGAAAATAAAACTGGCATATTTCATTGTCAGCGTATCAAAACGGAAACATCTGATATTTTCTAAATATTCTCACATTGCTACCAGGTTAACTCATAAATAAAGTTGAGGAAATACGTTTAACAAAATTCAATAATTTGAAACTTCTAAGGATTTGCTGAGGAATACTTTAAGAACAACTTCTATTTTTGGCATAGGCTGGGATATAAGCAAGTGAACAATTTTAAGAAAGCTCCATTTCCAATTTGCTTCCTAACTCCGTAAACCTATTACTATCTCTTTACTTAGTAGTCCTGAGACATTTCTGAAAAGGTAAAATAATTTAAAATCAATTAAAATTTAATTTACATTAAAACTGATTTGAGAGAGACTGAAATGCTTTGCCTAAATGAAAACTATCTACAAGTATCTCTCAAAACTTTCCATCTGAAATGAGGCATATATCTTCTTGTTTTATGTATTATTTAATACATGTACCATTTTTGAAAAGTTTTATAACTGTCATGACAGAGATTCTACTAAGGATGGGCTGTGATTGCATTCCTAAAGCCTTCACTGGGCAGCAGCATGAAAAAGCAGGAATCACAGATTACCAAGAGTGGAATAGGCTTGTTTTCTCAATGTGCACTTTAATTTTAGATAAATAAAATACACAGTTTAAATGGTTTTAGTCACCCATCAATCTTCCCCAGTGCTTAAAAAGCTGTAACTACTTGCTGTACAAACCTCACAAAACAACATTTCAATTAACACTAATAAAAATACCCAAGCATTTTTCTGATACAATTATAAAATTATATAGAAAAACATCAAAAGAACTAAAGACTTTAAGTACAAAACCGAATTCTCTTTATATGAATAAAATATTTTCCTAACTTGTGAATATTAAGAATTGAGGTGACATAAAAAATATGCTTCTTGGTTAAGATAGCATAAATAAATTGAGTCTCTAATAGTTATTTAAATCTTATGTCTAAGTACAAATCTGGAATGAAATTATTTCCTTTTATGTGTAAGAAAGGCAAAGTTCTTTAAGAAGGTAAATGTTTTGTCTGTACAAAGGTCACCACAGTGTTAGATTTAGAAAATGGAAATTAACTAACATAAAATATCTCCCTCTACCCCAACCACATCAAGCTCAGCTGGATGTATATGAGGTCTGACAATTAAGTTTGAGAATTTTCCATTGTGCATTTAGGTTGGCAGCACTGTAAAAACAACTTAGTGAGGTTTCATAACCTTGGAATATCTGTGTCTCATAGCTGTGTTCATGTTGACATGCAGTGTTGTGCTGAGTGCTGTTCCTTATTGTTGTTGCATGTTTTTGTGTGCCATCAAAAGAATGTTGGGCTTTGAATTAGAGCAACAAACAAACATTAAATTTCTAGTTAAACTTGGCGAGAGTGGAAGTGAAATCAGGGACATGTTAGTCTAAGTTTATGGGGATTATGCCATGAAGAAAATGGCTGTGTACAAATGGGTTAAACGTTTTTCTAAGAAAAGTGTCACTGATAATGAGAGGTCAGGACAGCCAGTAATAAGCAGAACTCACAAAAACATTGCAAAAATTCATCAAATTGTGTGTCAAATTGGCTGACTATAAGAAGCATAGCAGACCAAGTAATAAACATCAACAGAGAAATAGAAAAATCTTAACTGAAAATCTTAGCATGAGAAAGGTGTGTGCAAAAAATGGTCCAAAAGGAGCTCACTGATGAACAAAAGCAAAGGGGAGTCAAAGATTGCCAAGATGTTTTGGAGAAACAAGATGATGTTTTGGGTCATATTATCACTAGTGATAAAATATGGGTGTACCAATATGACCCTGAAACAAAATTTCAAAGTGCACAATGGAAGTCAGCCAGTTCCCCATGAACAAAAATTTTCCATTAGTCCAAATCAAGAGTCAAAAAAATGTTGCTAACCTTTTTGGATATCAGACAGATTGTTCATTATGAATTTGTACCAACTGGACCAAGAGTCAACCAAGTTTGCTATTTGAAAGTGTTAAAAAGGCTGTTGAAAAAGTTAGATGAAAACGACCTGAAATTTTTGCCAACAACTTATGGCTCTTGCATCATGACAATGCACCAGCTCACACAGCACTGTCTGTGAGGAAGTTTTTAGCCAGTAAACAAAAAACTGTATTGGAATACCTTCCCTACTCACCTAATCTGGCTCTCAGTGACTTTTTTTCTTTATCAGAAGATAAAGAAGATATTGAAAGAAAGACATTTTGATGACATGGAGGACAACAAGGGTAATACAGTGACAGATCTGATGGCCATTCCAGAAAAAGGGTTCCAAAATTGCATCAGTGAATAGCTTTCCATGGGGAATATTTCAAAGGTGACTACAGTGATATTAAAAAAATGAGATATGATGATCAAAACACTAAATAAAATAGGTATAGAAGGAAAGTATCTCAACATAATAAAGGCCATATA